>JAGMWU010000049.1:326944-359644 GCA_018697195.1 Certhia americana
AGCAGCCTCAGGAAGGTGGGAGAAGCCTTGAGAGAGTGGGAGCAGCCCCGGGAACGTTGGAGCAGCCCCGGGAATGTTGGAGCAGCCTCAGGAAGGTGGGAGCATCCCGCGCTGCGGGCACCTGGTGAGCTGCCGAAACCTATTGTCAGCAGCAATCCCTTAATTCCATTACACCTACCGCAGCAATCCGCTTAAGGGAAGCTGTGGAGAGGCTGAGAAAGGAGGAGGCATCGCTTAAATACACCTAGGCTTTATCGCGGGGGGAGGCACACGGCCCAGGGCACGGGAGAGGGCTCTTGGGCTCTGCTCAAGGTTTGCCACCAGCCTGCAGCCTCCCTTGCTGCTCTTGGGACAACTCCACCCTCATCCCCTGTCACTGCTGTCACCTGTGTCCCCCCGTGCTGCCCCCCGACCCAGCTGCTCCCCCACATCCTGCAGATGTCCCTGAGGATGGAGCCAGGCTGGGAGAGCTGAGGATGTGCAGCCTGGAGAAGGATCTGCAGAGCCCCTTCCAGTGCCTAAAGGGGCTGCAGGAGAGTGGAGAGGGACTGGGGATAAGGGATGGAGGGACAGGAAAAGGGGGAATGGCTTCCCACTGCCAGGCAGGAGGGTTATTGGGAGATTGGTCAGGAATTGTTCCCTGGCAGGGTGGGCAGGCCCTGGCACAGGGTGCCCAGAGCAGCTGGGGCTGCCTCATCCCTGGAATTCTCCAAGGCCAGGTTGGACGGGGCTTGGAGCACCCTGGGAGAGTGGAAGGTGTCCCTGCCCGTGGAATAAGATGGTCTTGAGCATCCCTTCCCACCCAAATCGCTCTGTCACTTGCTGAATCCATCTCTGCCTGCTGCCCTCCAGCCCATTCCCTGCTTCCCTTTTTCCTCTTCACCACATTCAGGAGAAAGAAAAGACAAACACCAGCGAAAGGTGTGGAAAATTTTATTCTTTACTGAGCTTTATTAGTTTTTTGTTTGGCTTAAACACAATAAATATTTCAGCAGTAGCATTGGACAGACTGGAATTGACACCCACTGCAGTACCTGAACCCCCAGACTCTCAACTCTGGGAAACCAATTGGGGCCCCTGGGATCACAGCACCTCAAAAGTGTGCCACTGTCAGCATCAGTGTCCCCTTCAGCCCAAGGGACAGAAGCAGGGCCATGTCCCTGCTGGCTGGGAGGGATGGGGGCAGATTTTGAGGTCTCTAACCAGCTCTGACCAAATGGGCTCCACGGGTGCTGTGGGCTGAGGGGAATTTACCCCAAAAACTTCTGCTCCTGGGGCAGGGATGGCCCAGCCATTTCCTTGGAGACCAGCCCAGGGACTCCTCCAGCCAGGTCTGGATGGGCCAGAGGGACTTTTCCACAAGCAAAGAGGTCACCGTAGCTCCCATTGTCACCATGGAATCACTGGGGGTTGGAAAAGCCCTCTGAGCCAATCGAGCCCAACCATCCCTAGCACTGCCAAGGCCACCACTGCCCCGTGTCCCCAAGTGCCACATGCTCATAGCTTTTAAATCACTCCAAGGATGAGGATTCCACCCCTGCCCTGAGCAGCTGTGCCAGGGCTGGACAGCCTTTTCCATAAAGGAATTGTTCCCAATATCCAACCTAAACCTCCCCTGGCACAGCCTGAGGCCGTTTCCTGTCCTTGTCCCACCAAGAGCAGCCTCTGTGTCACCTCAGCCACTGCTATGACACAGCTCAGAGGTAGAAGTGGGCAAAATCAGGAGGAGCCAAGGCTGGTTTCCTGAAAGCACCCCTTCCTTGGGGACTTTCCAGCTCTATCAGAGCAGGCATGGATGCTCTTGGAGGAGAAGAATTTCAGGGCCTCACTGGAGCCGAGATCAAACCAGCTCTGACTCCCAGCTGCAGATCCTTGACAGGCCAGGAGGTGACACCAGCCCAGCTCTATTTAAGGAGCTTAAAGATGTTCCCAAGGCCTCGGGAGCTGCCACTTCCAGTACGCTGCTCCGGGCTCAGGCAGAGCCTTGGGGCAGGGGGATGATGGTTATGAGGAGAGGCAGCTGCCAAACCTCACCGTGAACAACCAGGGGCTCCAGGAAAACCCCTGGAGAACTCCAGGAGAGAGCCTGGAGGGACAGGAGCCAGGGAATGGCTTTCCAGTGACAGAGGGCAGGGCTGGGGCGGGGATTGGTCAGGAATTGTTCCCTGGCAGGGTGGGCAGGGCCTGGCACAGGGTGCCCAGAGCAGCTGGGGCCGCCCCTGGATCCCTGGAAGGGTCCCAGGCTTGGAGCAACCTGACCTAACACTATCCCTGGAAGAAGAGAGGACACAGATCAGCTCTGAGGCACCAGGCAGGAGGAGCTGAGGAACCAAGACGTGCCCTCTCCATCCCCCAGAGCACACCCCATGGGAAGGACAGAGCCCAGCCAGTGACCACCAGCACGGAGCATCCCCCTCAGGGGCTGGTACCCAGGAACACTTCCATTCTTGAGACCTAAACCCACGGTGGGCAATAGAAGGGTTGGTTCTCAGCTGCCACACAGGGTTTTGTCTCAGTTTCTATTCCCCTCTCAGAATCCAGGAGCAGAAATCCCTGGCTTTCTAAGAGCCCATGGAGAACTCCCCCTCCCCAGCAGTTGCCTGGGCACTGGGATGGGCTCTGCTCTGTCCCTGTCCCCACCAGGTACAAGCCAGCCTAAACCCCAGCACTGATTTAAGGAGATTTTTTTTTGTACTTTCAAGGTGCAATAAATTAAGGCACCAAAGAGTCAGAACTCTCCCCAGATAAAGCCTTTGCAGAGAAAGCAGTTCCAGTTTTGGAGAGGGATGTTCTTCCTACACACCAAGACTTAAGCTCAGACAACTCTTCCCAGCCTCAGCAGCATCCCAGTCCTCAGGGGCCAGTGATGCCCCTGGGAAGAGACAGGACAAGGCAAGTGCCAGGTTTGGGAGCCCAGAGTTCAGCTGAAAGCCTCAGGGAACAGCTCAGATTTTCCCCCGTTAGGCAAACACAAAACTAGACAGAACATCATCCCACATCCACATTTCTTAGTGTTGCCAGCCCAGCTCTGTTATCTGAACAAGTCCCACAGGAAGCTGTGTTCCAGCTGAAGATTCCCTCTGATTCCTGTGCGAGCAGAACTTAAATTTATCTCCATAATTCTATTTCATGAAACAGCAGGAGTCAAAAACTCAGGTGCAGCCCAAGTCATTTGTCCAGGGAGGTTGGTTTTTTTGTTTTGTTTTTTTTTGCTGTACAACATCAGTAAAATGGATTGGAGTAAGCTACTTTATTAAATAAACTCCGAAAACCACCTGCCCGCTCTCCCAGCCCCGCCACAGCCGTGAGCACGCAGAGATCCAGAGCCTCCCAGGAGGGATGGCTGCCCAGGGAAGGGCTCAGTTTGCTCCTCACAGGCTGTACCGTGACCAGGGGCTGACCAGGGGCTGACCAAGCAACCCAGGAACTCACGAGCTCAACCTCAGCGTTTCCAGTCTCCTCGTCGGCGTGACAGTGATTCCAATTTCCAAAAGAAAAAGCATTAAATAGCAGTTACACGTTGAAGGTTTCCCAGTGCAGTCAGAGGTTTCCCCTGAAGGTGGAAATTGCTCTGACCGAGCTGTGGTGCCCCACGTTGCACAACAATCAGTGTCTGAAGGATTTTGTTCCCATGGTAGTTCCACGATCAGCTGTGCTTGTTCGCTTCCGGATGCAGCCTTTCCAGAGCCTGGCTTTAAGCTACACTCTTCATTCAAGCACAGGTCTTCATTGAATTAAGCCAGCAGGAAAGAAAATCAGCATTCAGTCTTCACCACCCCACTCGAACTCAATTATAAAAAGCAAATTAAAAAAAAAATCAAATCAACGCAAACGCATCTTTTGACAAGTGGACAGTAAACAAAGAGATGCCTGGATGAGACACGCGGGTGCTGGGGGACAAAGAGGGAGATCTGGAAAGGTTCCCACTCCTGGGAGCATCCTGAAGGTGTGCACACACACGGGGCTTCAGGTGCTTCTCCCTGTGGTGGAATTGCCTTTGGGAAGGGCCAGGCTGCTCCTGGTTGTAGAAAAGGGGCTCAGGCAGCAGGGAAGGACCCACAGAGCCAACCCACAACAGCAAATCCATGCTGGTAGGAATGGGGAGAGCTTGGCTCTGCAGCTTCCACCACCTTCCAGAGCCCAGACCCCATTCCTACACTGGGAACACACACAGACACACAGGAACACGTCGAGATGTGGTTCCAGCTACCACACAACATGCAGAAGCCACATTCCCACTCCTTTGGGATATAGAACCCTGATTTTCCAAGCCCCCCAGTTAGGACTGAACTGCCAGTTTTGAGTGTCTTGTCTTCTTTTTTTCCCTCCTTAATAAAAAAGAAAAAAGAGAAAGACAAAAAAAAAAAAAAAAAAAGCCAACAAAGGTGCTAGCAAGTATTTGCCCAAAAGCAGGAAGGCAGGAGAGAATGTGGGAGAACTGTCACCATCTGCTCCCAAAGTACCAGCCCAGCACAGGGGCTGTCCAGACAGCAGGATTGGGGACAGCCAGGAGCTACCCCGACCACCAGCATGTCCCCCTGCCCTTGGAGCAAGCAGCTGTGTTGGTTTTGGTGTCAGGCCAAGGTGCTTTGCTCAGGTAAAGCATTTGCATCCCCAAGCAGCTTTCCCTGAGCAAGGGCCGGAGTCAGAGGCTTCTCTGGGAACATTCAGCTGGTCTAAGGTACAGTAACAGCGACCTGAAAGGCTCCTCCTCCTCCAGCTCCACCCAAAACTTGAAGCTTGCAGGGATGGAGGAGCAGCAGGAGCCGGCCCGGCCCAGCCCCGCCCTGGCTGCAGCGGATCCCGCGTGTCCTTGGGCCTGTCCAGAGGATAGTTTGGATCTGTGGTGATGGCTGAAGTATTTACAGGTATTTGCAGCAGGTATTTACAGTCCTTCTGCAGCCCGCAGGCCGATTTTCTCCTCCTCTGCTCCCAGTCAGTCCGGGGTGGGCTTCCGTAGGGAGAAGGGCCGGATGTTGAAGTGCCGGCTCAGCTGGCTCACCTGGGGATGAAGCAGACACGGGGTTGGGTTATCCCAGATCCTGGGGGGTTATCCCGGCTCCCAGGCATGAGCAGCAGAGCAGGCAGAGCCCCAGACCTGCTCCCTGTTCCCACCAAGCCCCTGCCCACAGCCCGTGTCCTGCTGTGCCTGTCCCTGGCTCCACAAGGAGCAGCCCTGCTCCCTTCCCAACCTTCCCAAAAAACAGTCTGGTCTCCCTCACCCTCCATTCTTGCCCTCCTCAGGGGCAGGAGTTGGGAATGCTGAGCCTAGGCCTGCAGGATTTTACCCTCCTCCTTTATTATTCTGTTTAAATTAATTTGATCATCTCAGGTATCTATGTAAAATATTCCTGAATCCATTCAAAGTGGGAGCTGGACAATTTACTTCCTGCAAAAGGAGGCTGAGCTTGACACAGTCAGGGCAGAGGCTTTATTCCTAACCATTCTTCCCAAATTCAGAGCAGTTTGGGGTTATGCCCCAATCCCAAAGCCTTTCAAGGCTCTTCAGCTCCAAGTGACTTTCCTCCTGGAAGAGGAGCAGGCACAGATGGGTCCTTGGAAAGCCAGAGGGAGGGAATGAGGGAGCAGAGCACTGGGAATCTCCTGGGAGGGGATGGGCAGGAGGATTACACCACCCGCTCAGCCCCAGCTCCAGCTGTGATTCCAAGACCAAATTTATTTAAGCTTCTTAGTAATTCAAATCCTTCTTGCACAGAAGCCTCATTACACTAATTGGAAAGACAAGGCAACCTGGCTATTAGTCCTTGGCTGTAATTACAGCTGGGACTCGACTCCATAGGCTCTGGGGAAGAACTGGGGCTACCAGGGGAAGGGGCTTCCCAAGGAGGGTGTCCCCACTTCAGCTGGGACACGTGGTCCCTTGTCCTCCTTCCTCAGCAGCTTCCCAGGGCATTCCCAGCAGCACTCTGGGCTTCTGCAAATTTCTTCTCCCTGTAAAATCAAAACTCAGGGAGCCAGGCAGAGCATGAGGAGGAAAACCAGTCTCTGGATCTGTGCAAAGCCCTTGCAGCCCTGGAGCTGCTGTGTTCCCACTTTCCCCAGCAGGAAAATCCCCACTCCAGCCTGGCTCTCCCAGCACCTTGGAGACCTCAGTGGGAGATTCAGAGATCCTTTCCAGGGCTTAAAGGGTCTCCAGGACATGAGAGAAGGGCATTGGACAAGGAATGGACAGACAGGAGCCAGGGAATTGCTTCCCAGTGCCACAGGGCAGGGCTGGGGGGGAATATTGGTCAGGAATTGTTCCCTGGCAGGGTGGGCAGGCCCTGGCACAGGGTGCCCAGAGTAGCTGGGGCTGCCCCTGGATCCCTGGCAGTGCCCAAGGCCAGGCTGGATGGGGCTGGGAGCAGCCTGGGACAGTGGGAGGGGTCCCTGCCCCATGGCAGGGGTGGCACTGGGTGGGCTTTCATGTCTCTCTCCCAACCCAACCCATTCCAGGATTTTTGGTTTCCAACTCTGCTGACACACCCCAAGGGAAGGACAGCCCCTGTCACATCCTGTGCAGCTCCTTTCAATCCCGTGCAACCTTCCCAATCTTCTCACAAGGAATCCAGCCCAAATTCCGCCGGCTCCTGGAACCATTCCCGGAGACACTCCCGGTTTTCCGCCGAGCATTCCCTGCCCCGACCAGCAGCACTCCCAGTCACAGCCCAGCCCAGGAGCTGTCACCTACCACGACCACTCCGTAGTGGATGTGTGCCAGGGTGAGGAAGGCAGTCAGCAGGTACAGCAGGAACGTTTCGCTGCCGGGAGCCAGCCCAGACACCACCAGGAGCAGCACGGCCGCGATGGGGAGCAGCATCCAGTTGAGGGGCTGGCACCGTGTGCTGCTCATCTGGCACACGATCAGCTGGCACTGAGGGGACAGGGACAGAGCCTGAGGCTGGTGTGGGCTCTGGGAGCCACAGCTGTTTGTCCCCAGAGCAGAGGGGATGGTCACTTGTGTGATCTGTCATGGGTCCCCCTGTGCTGGCACTGCTGGGACACCTCCAGTGCTGGGGACAGCTCTGGAACCCTCCTGACAGGAGAGACCTGGAGGGGCTGGGAACAGAGCTGGGGAAGGGAATGGAGCCCCAGGAGGGGCTGAGGGAGCTGGAAAGGGGCTGAGCCTGGAGAAAAGGAGGCTCTGGGGGGCCCTTGTGGCTCTGCACAACTCCCTGCCAGCAGGGGACAGCCAGGGGGGGTCGGGCTGTGCTGCCAGGGGACAGGGACAGGACAAGGGGCAATGGGCTCAGGCTGGGCCAGGGCAGGCTGAGGTTGGAGAGCAGGAGGAATTCCTGCCTGGAAAGGGTGGGCAGGCCTTGGCAGGGGCTGCCCAGGGAGGTGGTAAAATCCCATTGCTGGAGGAATTTAAAAACCCTCTGGATGTGGCACTTGGGGACATGGAGCAGGGGTGACTTTGGCAGTGCTGGGGATCAGTTGGACTCTGTGGTCTCAGAGGGGTTTTTCCAACCTTAGCAATCCCATGATTCTACCACTACGCAGCTAAATTAAATTTTGACCAAAAATTCAGTCCTCCCATTTTAAGTTTATCCCCAAAGGAGGCAGGAACTCCTTTCCCATCAGCACTTTACTGCTCACAGCACATGTGAAACTCAATTTAACCAATTCTCCAGTCCCTCAAGCATAAAGAAGAAGCTCTTACCGAGATGTTGGCGAAGGCTGTTCCAACCATAAAATAGAAGAGCCTGGGCTGGACCTCCAGGATGTCAGTGGGAGACAGGAAGATCCAGGTGGTGCAGAGCAGGAACAGCAACACCGGGGACACGAGGGGCAGCAGGATTTCATACACAGAGTGGTGCTTCAAAGTGTTATTTTTATAGGCCCTGAAACACAAGCAAAGAAATGAAAATACATGGAAACACTGAGAAATCCTGGTGCTGCCTGCAGTAACCACCTGAAGGGGCTCCAGGAGAGCTGCAGAGGGATTGGAATGATAGGACAAGGGAGAATGATTTCCCACTGCCAGAGGGCAGAGTTGGGTGGGATCAATATCCAACAATTCCAGGAAGGAATTGTTCCCTGTGAGGGTGGACAGGCCCTGGCACAGGGTGCCCAGAGCAGCTGGGGCTGCCCCTGGATCCCTGGCAGTGCCCAAGGCCAGGCTGGATGGAGCTTGGAACTACCTGGGACAGCAGAAGGTGTCCCTGCCCCATGGCAGGGGATGACACTGGATGGGTTTTGAGGTTCCCTTCCCACCCAAACCTTCCTGGGATTCTACAAAACTCACTTGTAGAAGTTGTACAGGCTCATGGGCAGGGTCACAGTGAGGGCACAGGCTGGAAGAGAAAAGTGCCACGTTAGTGCCCCAGGGCAGAGGGGACGCCCCATGCACCCCAAACAGGAGGCTCTGGCTGGGCCCTGCTTTGAGTTCCCTGCACCCAAAATAGCTCCGAGGGTGCCCCAGGAATAGCTCAGCACATTTGGAAGTAGCTGCTCCCAAGTCTGGCCCAAGAGCTGTAATTAAAAGTTAAAGTCTGCTCTAAGTTGAAGACATTTCCATTTGAAAGGGCTGCATTAAGGAGCTCGGGTTTGTGCTTTAAACAGTGACAAAGCTTAATTATAAAACAACTCTAATGAGACATGAGTGCACACTCCTCAAATGACATGGCTGGGCACAAGAGTTTTCACAATAAAGGCAATTTGCTGTTTCTCTGGCTGTGTGCAAACACTTCCAGTAGCCACATTGCCAGAAAGTTGTCTTTTAACTGGAAAAATGACACAAAGCACCCAAATAACTGACAAGTCCTGACCTCAATCAGAACCATCAACATTATGCCTGATATTTCAGCACAACTCCCTCCCTGTTTATCTAGCAGAAGGTGTGTGTGAACAGAGCTGGAAATATTCCTGCTTTGATTACCCAGCTCCTCTCCCCCGTGTGGGAATTGGGCTCAATTTCTCATGTAGGAAAAGCACGATCATTATTCATGTTAAGTCACACAGCTGTCAAAGGAAAGCTGGGAACATCCACCCGATAAAAGTGCAAGAAGTTCACTTAACACAGCAATTAACTCAAAATTAAGCAATTACAAAGAACACCTGAAGGGACACAGAAAATAAACTGAGCAGAACTTGTGAATTGTGAAAACGGCATTGAACAACAGCAGCTCAGCTCGACCCTTTGCAGTGGCTTATTTTAACTGACCACAGGAGAGCAAGGCTGGGCCTTTATTTCCATTTTATTATTATTCTGATGATGTAATGTTCAGGTGGGTGGATGGAGAGCAGGATCCTCAAACAGCAGAGCTCCCACCCACCTCCATGGCTGCAACCTCCCTCCCACGCAGTGTTTGGGCTCTGAGGTGAGAGGGAGCACCAGAGCAGAAAAACAAAAGTGTCCTGATCCCCCCCAAACCAGCCCAAGGCTGGGGAGGGCCAGGTCCCACCTCCCCCTGCACACTGAGCTTTATTCCCTGAAAACTCTGGGTTTATCACACTGGTTTTACCCCCAGGCTCTCACTGAAACTAAGCTGCTCTGGAGTGAAGTCAGCCCAGGCAGAGCAGAGTTAAATTCTCCAAAATAACTCTGCAGGAGATAACCCTGTTTTGAAATCCTGGGAAAGGGCAGGCTGTGAGAACACCCTCAATTAGTCACTTCAACAACAGCCCGGGGCAGCAAAGAGAGCAGTGTTAACAGGTCATTAGCAGGGGGTTTGGGAAAAAGGTGCAGTTTAAAAGACAGGCTTCAACATGGAGTTTCTTACCAATAATCATTGCAGTGAATAGGTCTCTATATAAGAAATTAAACAGGAAAGGTGCATACCAGGCCTCAACTCCCACAAAGGCTGTCACTATGTAGACAATTGAAATGGTCTGAAAGAAAGCACAGGACAAGCAGGAGTGAGAAATGTGATGGGCAAGTCTGGCAGCACCTGGGCTGGCAGCACCACGTGTGTGTGCCAGGCAGCTCCAGGGAAAGGCAGCTCTAAGCTATATGACATGTTCAGTCCGACCCACCAGCAGGAAGGAGAAAAATAAAACAAAATCCACAAAAATCCCACGTTACCAGATGTAGGAGGTGTGAGCTGCTGAGCAGGGATTGGATTGGGAAGTGCCCGTCCCCTGTGCTGAGGCACCTCCAGTGCTGGGGACAGCTCTGGAACCCTCCTGACAGGACAGACCTGGAGGGGCTGGGAATAGAGCTGGGGAAGGGAATGGAGCGCCAGGAGGGGCTGAGGGAGCTGGAAAGGGGCTGAGCCTGGAGAAAAGGAGGCTCTGGGGGGCCCTTGTGGCTCTGCACAAATCCCTGCCAGCAGGGGACAGCCAGGGGGGGTCGGGCTGTGCTGCCAGGGGACAGGGACAGGACAAGGGGCAATGGGCTCAGGCTGGGCCAGGGCAGGCTCAGGTTGGATATTGGGAACAATTCCTGCCTGGAAAGGGTGGGCAGGCCTTGGCAGGGGCTGCCCAGGGAGGTGGTAAAGTCCCATTGCTGGAGGAATTTAAAAACCACATGGAAGGGGCACTTGGGGACATGGGCCAGTGGTGGCCTTGGGCAGTGCTGAGGATGTGGCTGGACTCTGTGGTCTCAGAGGGTTTTTCCAACCTCAGTGATTCCATGAGAAGGACATGAGCAGGAGCTGAAGGAGTGATGCCCTGGCACAGCCTTGAACTCTCGAGGTGACCAAAGCACAGGTTTTACACAAGTTGCAGTGACCCTGGAGGGGTCAGTCAGGGACTCTTCCTTATCCATCTGCTGCTGGATTACAGGGAGAAGCTCACCAGGGCTATTTCAGCTTTAATAGTCCCCTGAAGCTGGGTGGAACACGCTGCTCTGCCCTCCACCCCTGCCTTTCTCCAGCAGGCAGCTCAAAGACCTGGGTTAAGCAACATTTTGGGAGAAAGGATCAGAGTACAGTCAGGGACCAGCTCTGGTCTCCTTTTAGTAGGAGAGATGATTATTCCAATTAATGCAGCTGCATTAACTGAACTCTCCTTCCAATTCGTTGCATTTCCCACCCAGCATCTGATAAGCCAGAAGATAAATAAATGGGCATAAGATAATGAGTTATAAGGAAGAAGTTTTTTTACAATGAGGGTGGTTGCCCAGAGAAGCTGTGGCTCCCCAATCCCTGGAATTGTCTGAGGCCAGGCTGGACAAAGCTTGCAGCAATCTGGGCTGGAGGAAGGCACTGCCAGCAATCCACGGGACCTGCCTCATCTCCAGTTCTCTTCAGAAAGAGTTTCCTGCAGAGAATTCCTTAAGGAGGGATGGACACACCAACACCCCAAGGGGTCCATCACCATCAGTCTCAACACCCACTGCCCAGGGACCATGATCTGGAGGGGCACCTCCTCAGGAATCTTTGTTCCAGGAACAGTCATTAACAAGCCAATGACCTCTGCTGAATTTTTGACCAATATCCTGGCAGCGCCAAAAGGCATCCCAAACTTCCAGGCTGCACTTTACCCACACTGGTACCATGCAGGGAAATACATAAAGCAACAACTCCAGCGGCCAAAACACTCAGGAACCAGGGAAAGGAGAGCCAAGTTCATCCTTCAAACCTTGCTTGTCACGGAGAGCCCATCTCCATGGACTGATTCCATGATTTACAAGGCTTTTGGATCCACAGCACAACACCCCTCAACGGGCAGGTTCTCAGGGCGTGTACTTACCACCTGGCTGATGTCATATCCCCAGGGCAGGAAGAGAATCCCTGTGTTATACTTCTCCCAGTGGGAGAGGATGAAGGAAAACAAGACCACCCAGAGCAGGAGGTAGAGGACGAAGACGCTGACGCCGGTGGAACCCCGGCCGAAGGTGGAGTACACGGTGACCACGAAGTACACGCAGGCCCAGCTGTCCAGGCCGTGGTCAAAGAGCTCTCCCAGAGGGGTGCTGGAGTTGGTCCGGCGTGCCTGCTTCCCATCAACACCATCTGGGAAAAGGGAAAGAAACATGGAGCCCTCCTGGACATTCTACACAAAGCAATGGGCCAGGGAACAGCAGCTTTCCCCACCTCCATCCTCGATTACGGAGTGGGCTTCTCACCCTCTGCTCCATGGGAGGCTGAAAAATGCAACAGTCTGATGGGATTGTATTTATTTTCTTGTCTTTCCTTTATATTCCTGAAAGCAGCCTCCTCCTGTGCCTAAAGGAGGTCCAAGAGAGCTGCAGAGGGACTGGGGACAAAGGATGGAGGGACAGGAGCCAGGGAATGGCTTCAAACTGGAAAAGGGGAAATTCAGGTGGGATATTGGGAAGGAATTGTTCCTTGGGAGGGTGGGCAGGCCCTGGCACAGGTTGTCCAGAGAAGCTGTGGCTGCCCCTGGATCCCTGGAAGTGCCCAAGGCCATGTTGGACACTGGGGCTTGGAGCAGCCTGGGACAGTGGGAGGGGTCCCTGCCCATAGCAGGGGGCAGAACTAGAGAATTTTGTAGGTCCTTTCCAACCCAACCCATTCTGGGATTCTCTGATTATTTAAAGCAGACCCAAGACAGAGTTTCACAGTTCATCTCCAAGTCAATTCCAGTATCCTCCTTTCCCATCAGATGCTCTGGCACAACTTCCTTATCTCCACATTTCAAAGCAGCTCCCAGAAACTGCTCCTGGCAAGAGCAGAGCAAGTTCCTGTGGGCTCAGAGAGGGAACAGCACAACCCACAGCAGGAGTGGGTGACCCTGAAAACTCTTACCTAACGTGTAGGCCATGAAGTTGAGGAGCCCCACCACGATCCACACGCCGTTTGGAACGTGCTGGTGATCAGGAGCTGCAGGGATCAGACAGACCCGAGTCAGGACAGCTCAGGATGTTCTTCCAGAGGGTTTATTTTGGCCCAAGAGGCACAGCCACGAGGACTCAAACAGTGAATCTGGGATGTGAGCTCTGCAGGATGTGATGGCAGAGCTACCCCACAACAGCTTATGAAACCCCGTCAGTGAGGACTTTGCCTTCCAGGATATATTTGTCCTTTATTCCCAGCTCTCCAAAATCATGGGATCTGAGAACTGGGGCCAGTTCTGTAGTGCCACTGCAGGCCATGGAAGTGTGTGCAGAGGACACTCCTCAGTCACTTGCTCACAGAGCATTAAGTGGAGCCTCTTTAATGTGGCAACTCCCTGTCCCCCGCAGGAACACGCCAGGATTCCCCGCCCAGTCTCCAGTCCCATCCTGCCAATGGTAACCCAGCTCTTCCCTAACAGCACCTCCACCTCCTCCAGCAGGGCTCTGGCAGTGAGCCAGCTGCAATCAGGGAGCCCAAAAAGGCACCGGAGAAAGATCCTCGGCAGCAGGAGGGCACAGGGAAATCTCCTGGGGGAACAGTGAAATGCCACCTCCTGTTATGTTACCAGCAGGATGGTGCCTTTCCAGCAACAAAGGGAGGGCGGGCATCGTGTCTGCAAAGGACTGCTAAGGAGGAAAGATGTCACAAAATTCTGGAAGCCTCACCAGCACCAGGAAAAGTTCTCTGTCTAAGGAGGACATGCAAAACATATATGTGAAAGGGTCCCAAGCCATGAGCCATCCTTCCAAAGCCAGTTTCTGAGAGGCTGGGAGAGTTGGGGATGTCCAGCCTGGAGAAAAGAAGGCTCCAGGGAGCTCTTAGAGCCCATTCCAGAGCTTAAAGGGGCTCCAGGAGAGGGTGGGAGAAGAGCCTGGAGGGACAGGACAAGGGAGAATGGCTTCCCACTGCCAGAGGGCAGGGTTAGATGGGACAAGGGGCTTGGAGAACCCTGGGATAGCAGAATGTGTCCCTGCCCTGCTAGGGGGTGGGACTGGATGGGCTTTAAGGTCTCTTCAACCCAAACCATTTTGAGATTCCATGATTCTGGATGTCTGACATCCTAGGGGTTTTCACTTTGAGCTACTGACAGCTTTTCTTCTCATGGCTCGTGGACCCTAACAGCCCAAATCCTGGCTAACAGCTTGGGATGTCACCTGAGCCTTCAACAGCCTTGACTTGTCTACTAATAAAGGCAATCCCAAGAAACCAGGATTTTGCCACGTGTTTTTTGATGATGGATCCAGTTTAGAAGAACTACACGAGCTCTCCTGTGGAACCTAAACCAGACTTGGCAGGGTCTAAGGGAGAGAAAAACACAACCACACTGCATTAATCAGTCCCTTTCCCTGGGCAAAGGGACACAACTGAACCATTTGATTCACAGACAGATGAACATGGGGACTGTTAGAAAGTTTAAAGCTGTGAATGGTGAAGCTCAGAAAGAGGATTTGGCCTTGTTAGTCTGATGTGGTGGTGGTTTTGCCAAGAGGGAAATGAGCTGGAATGTGAAAAACAAGGCTCCACCTGCTGATTTCAGGGAAGCAGCACTTCCTAACATTTTCCTGTTAGATTTTCAAACAAGGGCACTGGGTTGTTTGCTCTGCAGGCAGAGCCAATTCCAACCCAATGTTCTGGCTGTTTCCTCCTCCCTCTCCTGCCTGCTGCCAGCCAGGAGCACCTTTCCCTGGCAGCCAGAGGGAAGGTGTCACACCCAGACAAGTCCTTGTCACAAAACCCAGCGAGTTCAATCCCCTCCTCTGTCCCAGTCACTTTGGGAAGGCCCAGACCCAGAGGCCTCACCAACAAGCACTGGAATTCCCAGCAGGGGAGGTGACAGATTTCCCACCTGACCAGGAACATGCAGCCTTACCAGAAGCATAAAAGTCAGGGTCGAAGTATGCCATGAGGAAGAAGTTGAAGACAAGCAGCAGGAAGCCAGAAAACGTTATCAAATTTGGGGCCAGCCAGGTAGGGAAGATCTATGGGAAAGCAGCAAAAGAAGAGATGAACTCATTAAAACATGGACTGAGGAGCAGGTGCTGCTCCAGCCACGGCTGCACCGTGTGGGTGTTAGCCAGCACTGCCAGGAGCACCCGGAGCATCCCGGGGCAGCAGGAAGCGTGGGGCTGGGATGCAGGCACACAGGGATTCAGGGCAGGTTTCAGGCAGCCCCTCATTCATTAGTGGCACCACAAATGAAGCAGCTGATGGTGTTACAGAGGTGATCTGGGCTGTGCTGTCCTGCTCGGGGCGGGACAGGGACTCACCTTCACGATGGCATTCCAGAAGGGATGCATGACATACAGGGACAGGGGGTTGCTGTCCACGGCGCTGTACTGGGAAAGGGAAACAAAAGAGAACAGTTAGGGAGGGCTCCAGCAACTCGCAGAAAAAGCCAGAGATTCTGAGCTCCATCCTGCGTGGAGTCCCCCACGGGACTCCTGAGGTACCCCCCCACCAATCCTCCACCTTTTGGAAATGCCAGCTCCAGCTCTCCAAGTGGACACAGGCAAGGAGGAAGATGCTGATCCTTTCAGCTGCTTCCAACTGCTTTGTCTCACCTGGATGAGGGGAAATTCTGTGGGTCCTATTCCCTGACAGTGCCATCTGTCTGCTCTGCTGTGATTCCAGTGTTCCCTTGCTGGTCCCAATCTCCATCCCCACTTCCAGCAGTGGGACTGGGAGCCCCTTGAGTAGGATGGGTCTCAGAGCTCCCTCCACTGAGGAGCTAGGATTTCACCAGAGGCAGCTTAGGGAATGGGGTGGAAGAACTCTTACCCCTCATCCCATCACTTATACAACATTTGAGGTGCTCAGGGTGTGTTTGTGGTGGGGGAAATAAAAATAGAAATAAAAATCAAAGATATAGACAAGGCATGAAACAACTTCCAGCCAGGAAGTTAAAATTTGACATCATTTGGCTCTCATAAACTAACAGCATAAGCTGTTATTTGCTCTCACAGCCCTTTCCAAACACAGATTACCCTGGCTAAAGACCTCTTCTCCCAGGAACACTTTGATAAAAATCCCAAGAACAATGCCATAGGCTACCAAACTCCTGGGCTGACACACTCAGTGCTGGGCTGGACAGAATGTGCTGCTCACCCACCTGCCTGAGACAACACCCCCAGCTCCAGCACAGCCATCTGCCCAAGTCCAATGCCAACAACCAAATCCCAGAAGGAACCTTCCAGAAACTCCAGTGCCACCCCCTGCCATGACCAGGGACACCTTCCACTCTCCCAGTGTGTTCCAAGCCCAGTGTCCAGCCTGGCCTTGGGCACTGCCAGGGATCCAGGGGCACCCACAGCTGCTCTGCCAATTCCAGACCAGCACCTCCCCACCCTCCCAACCAGGAATTCCTAATTCCCAACATCCCAGCCCAAGCTCCCCTTTCCCACTGGGAAGCCATTCCCTGGCTCCTGTCCCTCCATGCCTTGTCCCCAGTCCCTCTCCAGCTCTCCTGGAGCCCCTTCAGGCCCTGCCAGTGGCTCTGAGCTCTCCCTGGATCCTTCTCCTCTCCAGCTGAGCACCCCCAGCTCTCCCAGCCTGGCTGCAGAGCAGAGGGGCTCCAGCCCTGCAGCAGCTCTGGGGCCTCCTCTGGACTCATTCCAACAGGTACCAAATTTGGTTTGGTTGGTAAAAGGAAACCCCTCAGCAAAGAGCAGCTCCAGGAATCCCCCCCAGCCCATGGCCTTGAACCAGCCTCTGTCACTGCACCCATGGATTGCTCCAACCTGTTCCTCTCCTGTCTGCATACCCCACTTCTCCCTGGAAGCAGAGAAGTGGTGGCAAAGGGCAAAGCAAAGCCCCCAAGACAGGTACCAAGACCAAAAAGGAGCACTGAGTCTCACTGAGGTCCCATCTTACAGCGTTTGCTCCCACCTGGGTGAATCCCATCCTTGGCAGGGATTTCTGTCCCCCCTCCCTGTGCAGGGTCAGTCCATCTCCCTGGGATTCAGCCCCAGAAGTTGTGTCCCCACAGCAGCCAAGCCACATGAGCTGCAGAGCAAGAAGCAACAAACCCCGAAGCCATACAGAGGCAACTCTAAGCCACAAGGAATTTCTATCTCAGCTTAATGCAATTTTGGGGGGCAGAATTCCAAATGCTTTACAAGATAATAGGATTTGAAGCACCAGTTAGGGGAGGAGGAGAGACTGATTTAATCTCATTATCCCCAAAACAGCCTGGAAGAAGAAAACAGATTCAAAGCTTGGAGCAAGGCAGGGGAAGGGCTCCAGAGCCTCCGTGCTTGGAGGGTACCTCAGGGAAGTTTCACCAGGCTCATGGCTCGGGTTATCCCCTGCAAAGACTGGGGATAATATTCAATAAACATCTTTCCCCCATTGCCACACATGTTCCCACCTTGCTTGCAGAACTCAAACACCTGGGAGGAGCCGTTTCTTGGAGAAAGGGCAGCTGCTCTGCAGAGGCTTGCTGACACAACCCATGGAATCATGGAATATTCTGGGTTGGAAAGGACCTACAGGGATCACGGAGTCCAACTGCTGTCACTGCACAGACCCACAACAATCCCACCCTGGGCATCCCTGGGAGCGTTGTCCAAATGCTCCTGGAGCTTTGGAGCCATTCTCATTCCCTGGGGAGCCTCTGGAGGAAGAACCTTTCTTTCCCTGAGATCCATCCCAACTGCTCCAGCAGTTCCCTTGGGTCCTATCCCTGTCAGAGAGCAGAGATCGGAGTTTTCCCTCGGGAGGAAGTTGCTGACATCCACGAACTCTCCTCTCAGTCTCTTCTCCAGCTGAACAAACCCTCAGCCACTCCTTGTGTGGCCCCTCCAGACCCTTCCCCATCTCTGTGCCCCTTTGGATGCCCTCCCACAGCTTTAGATCCTTCCTATGCCCCCCAGCTCCTGCCAGGACACTTCTTTGTGTGCTGAGCAAGGCCAGCGATGCTGTGCCCACTCTGGGGACACCCTGGGGCACAGGGACAGAGCAAAGGCTGGCTCTGGTTCCAGATTGGCTGCCACCCTTGGGGACAGTGCTCTGGACAGCCAGGACACGGCTGCCTGCCCAGGACAGCCGCTCCCAGAATACCAATGAGTTGCCAGGCACTTCCAGGGACAGATCCCAAGAGCATCTTGGCCATGTCCAACCTCCTCCAGCCGCTTTTCCTTGTCGGGGTCTTCCTCACAAACATTACTGAAGTTGCCCCTTCCACCTCCTTCACTTGTGAAGTGTTTGAGCCTGGCACAGGCTCCATCATTCCCTCACCTCATCCTCACTGGAAATTAGTGTCATCTTCTGTATTTCCATCTAGTGACTCACATCCCTCTACAGGTCGTTCTTCTATCACGACCAATGATTCCCACCAGCCTGGATTCTGGATTTCTGCCCCTTTTTCAGGGAAAGAAGGCTAAAGGAAAAGGAGAAGTATCCAGAAGGAATTTCATACACCCCAGAGTCTCCTTCCCTACGCACCCAGGCGTTTGTAAAGGGCCCTGCTCTAAAATAGTTCCCAGTTCACAGACAGAGCTTCAGGGAGGAGCCAATCCAACCCAGACAGCTCCCTCGGGAGTGGGGTCAGAACTCCTTAGGGAAAGAGCAAAACCAGCAACAATCTTATCACTGGCACCACACAGGAGAGTCCTGTCCATGCCAGGATGGCTCCAGGGAGCCACAGGCACCCCAGGAGCTGGGGACAGGCCCGGTGGCTGCAGTGCAGCAGACGAGCTGGCTGGCGTTGCTATGGGATTTACAGACACAAATGGCTTGTATGGCTTCAACCCAACATTAATCCTGCAACTAGGATGCCTCTGGGAGATCCAATTATGTGTTCAAAGAGGAAAAAGAAAAATACAGATTTATAGCCCAGATTCTACTAATGGTCTTCCTGTCCCGGAAAGAAACAATTCTGCTTTGAAGTAATCTGGTTATCCGGAGCCAGCAGCAGACCAAGCACTGCCACAGAATCCTGGAGTATCCTGAGTTGGGAGAGACCCACGTGGGTGATGAAGTCCAGCTCCTGGCCCTGCAGAGAACATGTCAAGAATCCCCTCATGTTCCTGATTCTGATCATCACCACTGTCTGGACACAGCGGTGTTGGCGTGTGACACCCAGGTGGGCTGGGGCAGCACAGCACTGGTGGCACCTGTGCTGAGAACAGCAAACCAACATTTTGTACATCCCATCTTGCTCACACAGGTGCTCCAGGCAGGAGCAAGGCACTGAGCAGAGCAGCTCCAGCAAGTCCACGAGGCTGTTCCCTACAAATCTCCTTAAATACAAAGAGGACACAAGGCTAAGAACCTTCTCCCCTCAGGCTCAAGAGAAGGCAGGAGGCAGAAAACTCCAACCATTCCCAGCAAATGGAAGTGAGCAGAGGTGTGCCAGGAGAAAAAAGGCACGTTTGCCCTATGCCCATCCTTGGCCAGTGTGTGAGGAGTCACCTCGCCCTTTCATGGTACTGATTAACTCGAGCCCTGTTTGTCTTTGCCAAGGTCACTTCCAGAAGGGAGCACGTTGCCACTGGAGAGTTGCACCCACCACACGAGCCCATGGGTTTGGCTCCCACCAGGAAGCTGCAGGAAGGATGTGGCTGTCCTGGCTGTGTGCCTCACCTGCAGATTCAGTGTGTCCCTCCTCCTTCCCGGCCTTCACTGGGCAGGTTTTAGACATCCAGCAATGAAAGATGCTCCAAAACACAGCAGAAAGTCACAGAAACAGCAAGGCTGGAAAAGTCCACTCCGAATATCGTGTCCAACCATCCTCTGGCAACACCAAGGCCACCACTGTCCCATGTCCCCAGCTGCCACATTCACAGTGCTTTTAAATCCCTCCTGGGATGGAGACTTCACCATTGCCCTGGGCAGCCCCTGCCAAGGCCTGCCCACCCTTTCCAGGCAGGAATTCCTCCTGCTCTCCAACCTCAGCCTGCCCTGGCACAGCCTCAGCCCATTGCCCCTTCTCCTCTCCCTCTTCAGCACAGCCTCAGCCCACCACGAGCTTTTGGGGCCCTCGGGGCAAATCCTGCAACCCCCAGCAATGGCTCTGAGCACTCCTCATGTCCCCACACTCTGCACTCTGCACTTCTCTGCATATTTATAGCATGGAGTTTAGAATCAAACTTGTACTTTACACAACACTGGGACAGCAAACTCCATCAAATTCAGAGCATTGATGGCAAACAGGTCCCAAGATTCCAACAAATGCTTTCTGCTCCTTTCTCTTCCTGCATGGAATTCTAAAACTCATGGCAAAGGTTTGTCACTAATTCTTGCAGGGGTTTAGGGAATGGAGAATTCTTCTAAATCCTTCCAGGGCTGGAGAATCCATCCCTGCCTGGGCAGCTGTGCCAGGGCTGGGCAGGAATCCCTTTCCAGGCAGGAATTGTTCCCAATATCCACCTGAGCCTGCCCTGGCCCAGCCGGAGCCATTGCCCCTTGTACTGTCACTGTCCCTGGAAGACAGCCAGACCCCCCCCCTGGCGTCCCCTGCTGGACAGGGGAGTGTGCAGAGCCCAAGGGTCCCCAGAGCCTCATTTTATCCAGGGAATCAGCCCATTTCCAGCTCCTCAGCCGCGCCTGGGATATTCCCCTTCCCCAGCTCTTCCCGCCCCGCAAGGTCTCTCCTGTCAGGAGGGGCCAGGACCCCTATGACCACCTGCAGAGTCCCAGCACGGCCAGAACACCTTCTCAGGAAGAAAGTGCCACAATGAGCAGAAGCCTACCTCTGATCCCCAATCCCACTGCACACGCTATTTCATTGAGAAAATGAAATTCATGCCCTGCCAACACACTCTGATATTCACAAGCCCCTTTGGGGCTATCAGACAGCAGCTGGGACCATTCATGGAATCCAGATGCTTGGATTGACCCTTAAAAGCCCATACAGTGCCACCCCCTGCCAGGGTAGGGACACCTCCCACGGTCGCAGGTCACTCAAAGCCCGGTCCAGGAACAATCCAGGGATGGAACAGCTGCCAATCCAGCTCGATAGGAGTTCTCCCTGTTTGGGAGCATAAAATATCCACGAACATGGGTGACCACACTCTCCCCTACACTGGAAAGGTGATCAGCGGCACGGGGTGCACAGATGGTGACCCGAAGGGCTGGGATTGATGAAACCTCGGGATGCAGGTAGGGAGATCAGTCAGCAATGAAACTCTGGAGTGACAAGCGAGGAATCAGAAAGGTGATAAGGGGGGACAAAGGAGGAGGAGGGGAGCGAAAAGGCAGAGTTTCAACAGAGCCTTTGTGAAGGGGCACAAATAAAACACTTTGTTGTTCAGAGCAAGTTCTGCCTCATTCTATCCGCCCTCCACAAGAGAAGAAATTCACAATTTAACCAGGAAAAAACCCACACTTGAAATCCAGATTTGTGCAAGAGGTGAAGAGGAACACCAGGTCAGGTCACTGACCAAACCCTTGTAATGTGCCACTTTGCAGCAGTCATGGAAGTGATTGGAATTTCCACAAATGCATCCCAGTTCTCTCTCCACACCCTCTGCACAGCCAAAGACTTTATGTCATGAGCAACGCAGAAATTTTGGGATGGAATCCTGTGGCCAGATTCAACAGACACCAATAAACATTTGCAGCAAAACTTTCAGGCAATTAAAGAGCCCCAGAAGGCTGCAAGCAGCCCACGCTCTGTTTAATGATTGGCTCTGCCATACCTTGCAACACTCAAGGGCATGAGCTGGAACCAGCTCTGCTTTTGCATGCCAAGGAGAGAGGCTTTTCCAGCACAGGGAAAAACAACACAGACAAAGCAAACAGCAGGCTTAGCACTGTCAAACGTCAACCTATCCTTCCCATACACTGCGGCTGATCATCACGGCACCTCTGTGACCACACTGAACAGCTGGGATTGGGAATGAAGCTTCCTGCAGCTCATCCACGATGATGGATCATCACTGTGCTCACATCCACGAGAAAGGCAGAAGCTTGTAGCAGATGTCCCAGCGACCAGCTGGGAACAGCAGGTCAGGTTGAGCCTGAGGATGCAGGGTGTGCAGCAGCAGGCAGATGGGAGAGCAGGAGTGTGTCTCACCTGCACCAGAGGGAAGAGCCCAGAGGGCTCTGCTGTGGGACAGGACAAGGAAAATCAGGAGGATGGACAGTTGTGCGACATATGAAATCCCCCAGTCATGGGCTGATCCCCAGCAGGAGAGGGGGGGATTCTGTCCTGTGAGCTAGGTCGCCCCGGCCCCACCTGCAGAGCTGACCCAGCCCTGGGCATCCAACAGCACACGGACAGGGAGCTTGCGCAGAGAGCAAAGAGGAGAGCCAGGATGCTGCAAGGCTGGAGCCCCTTGTCGCAGCAGGCTGGGAGAGAGGGGTGCCTCAGCGGAGAGGAGAAGATACAGGGAGAGCTCAGAGCCTTCCTGGCAGGGCCTGAAGTGGCTCAGGAGAGGGGAGAGGGCATGGGGACAAGGGGATGGATGGAAGGAGCAGGGAATGGCTTACAGTGGGAAAGGGAAGGGATGATGGGGATTTTGGTAAGGAAATGTTCCTGTTAGGGTGGGCCGGCCTGGCACAGGGTGCCCAGAGCAGCTGGGGCTGTTCCATCCCTGGAAGGGTCCAGGGGAGGTGTGGCAGCCAATACAGCCACAAGCTGCCTGTCCCTGGGCGAGTCATTGTCTCATACAAAAACTCACAGAGGTTTGAAATTCCTCCTGGAAACCCTGCAGGACCCACTGGGGACTGAAGTTGCAGTAGGTCCTGACCACAAAGAGCTCCATCACCACCCCTGTGTGGCTAAAACGAGCGAGTTTGGGAATCCCCAACCAAAACATGGTCCAATGCCTTTGACACCCTGTAGAGCAAAGGCCACTGCTCAGAAACCAGCAGCACTGCAGCAGCAATTTCAGGGTTGTTCTGGATGAAGAGATGTAAACACAGCCTGAGCAAGTTGCAGGAGTGGCACCAGCTCATCACTCATCAAAACCTTCCAGCACGTCAGAAGTGTCTCTAGAAAGCAGCACAAATCCCTTCCCCTCATCTCATCGCTGAGCACAGGGGAAAAGCTCAGCCAAGGCTCGGGAGTTAATCCATAAACACTGCTGCTGTCTCCTCCAACCACGGCACTTTTCAGAACAGGAGAGCTGCAAGGGACACGCTAAGCTGGGCAGTGATTCAAACCCTTGAATTTAATCACAGAAAAGGAGAAGAAAGAAGAAAAATGCCTCTAACTTGGAAACCACAGAGTCTAGGAGGTGCTCGGCAGGTGCCAGGCAGCACTTTGGGAAGCTGCATGTGTTTAAAGGCAGACACACACCCAGCTGTCTCAGAGCAATTAAAAGAGCCCTTGGGGAAGGAGTTAAGTGATTCCAGAGCTGGGCTCAAAGGCTTCCCCTTCTTCTCACCCTTCCTGCTAAGGAGAAGCCGAGCTGGCAGGCTGGGGGGAGTCACTGGCCTTTAATCGCTGTGGCCTTGAGCCTCACAGCCACAGCCCAGCAGCAAAACGCTTCCCTTCCTGCTTCCCTTGCTCCCAGCGTTGTTATTCCATCAGCCTGAGCTGCCACCGGTGTGTCTGAACACCCTGCAGAGATCTCTTCAGGGCTCCTGTTTCCAGAGCAGCCTAGAGAATCCTGCCAGGAACAGCTTCCCGTGGCACAGCATCTGCAGCCCTGCTCCCGCTGGCACTCCAAGTCTGGAGGCAATGGGATTTCTGGTTGAGGGGCAGAGCACCCTCTTCTTCAGGGCACAGATGGGATCAGCAGCTGGGTTCCCACCTGGAAGAAGGGTGTGGAAAAGAGAAGAGAGAATCCCAAAGGCAAATGCTTCCCACAATAAATGGAAATTCCTGAAGCCTGACCCTTGGGTGTATTCAATGCCCCGGGTCTCTGAGCTCTCCTGTGAACGTCCTTTCCATCTTACACTGGAAATGAGGAATAGAGTTGTTTTCCCTTAAAAAAATTCTTGAAGAACTTGAATAATCAAATATGGGAAGGATTTTCTACAGATGGGGCCTGCCAATCACATGCATCACAGGCCCATTTGCTGCTCCCCCACCCGGGATTTCCAGCATCCAAATGGAGGTAGTATCCATAGTTTTTCCTCCTCAGAGTCTCCTAATAAACAGCATTTCAAAAGGCACCTTTAGGTCCCTTAAGGCCACCACCAGCTCCTGCTCAGACACACGGACACAGAATGGAAGGCTTTGAGAGTTTTTGGAGCAGCAGCTTTGTCATAAAAGGTCCTTCCCAAGCTTCATTTGAGCTTCCTCTTGCTGAATTCACACTGGCTCCAGAAGCTTCTGGGGTGAGCCACCAGCCTGGTCCACCTTTGGACTTCAAACATGACATATGTCATCACCTTCCCTCTCCATTCCTCCTGTGCCTCAGGTAAGGAGTGGCACTCTTCCTTTGCTGGCATTTGCCCCAGACTGAGAACCATGAGCATAAGATGCCAGGAATGCCTGAGGCCCCTGTGGCATCATGACAAAGCCTTGTACTTGGCTTTCACCCACTCACTCAAGCACCTTCCCTGCTCCTGTGGGACTTGGATCCAAGTGCCACACACAGAACACTGCCCCCAGGAACAGTCCTCAGTGGCTCCATCACACCAGAAACACCGGCAGAGGACAGGACCCCTCAGGGTAGGGCTGGACAGCACAGAATCACAAGCAGCTCAGATAAGGCTGGGTGAGAAAAGGCTACAGAGAAGGCAGGGCACATGACTGGAACTGGGAAAAACAGGGACAAACCATCAGAGCTGGCTGCAACTGCTAAGGACATGCGAAGCTGAAGAGCTGTGTCCTCACTTCGAATCATCAAATCCCAGAATGGTTTGGTTGGGAAGGGATCTTAAAGCTCACCCAGTGTCACCCCTGCCATGGTAGGGACACCTTCCACTGTCCCAGACTGCTCCAAGGCCCAGTGTCCAGCCTGGCCTTGGACACCTCCAGGAATTCAGGGGTAGCCACAGCTTTTCTGGACACCCTGAGCCAGGTTCTCCCCACCCTCCCAGGAAAAAAATCCTTCCCAATGTCCCATCTAACCCTGCCCTTTGGTAGAGGGAAGCCCTTCCCTGTGTCCTGCCCCTCCAGACCCATGTCCAAAGTCCTTCTCCAGCAGAGGAAACAAAGCAGAACAGACACCTCTAAGAACACTCCCCAGGGGCCTCAATTCTCTCTGTCCAATACATTTACAGAAGGAGGTTGTTACAGGAGCTGCACAAGGCATCTGCAGACAGTTGTTAAGAGCTGACCTATGGCATCCAACTGCAATTCCTCCCCCCGTTTCCCCCCATGAAATAGAAGTGCTGGCTGCAGCTTTCTGTGGCAGGGGACATCCACACCTTGACAGGAAACAGAGCGCTGGGCTTTGGCACTAGGACATTCAAACAGCCCACGAGCAGGCTGCCTGGATTGGCTTTCCTTGGCATGTGGAACACCAAATCTGCTCACGGCCTCAAAACAAGCATGGGTTTTGCAGATGGGACCCAGTGCCAGCACCAGCCATCACCTGCCCAGGCTGACAAGGCACAAGTGCTGCAGCAGGAAACCCCTGGCATTTGCCGGCCTCAGGGGAAGCTCAGCCACCTGCCAGCAGGGCGGGCCAATCACTCCGAGCAGGGATTTTGGGCCCTCCTTAACACTGCAGCTTAGCCTTGCTAAACAGGGACATTTCCACACCCAAAGAATTCCCTGCTAAGAGCAGGGTAAGGCACAGAAGCCCAGGGTCACTGAGGTTTGAAAAGACCAGACCGACCCTCGAGGCACATGAGGGAATGATCCCCACCTTGTACCAGCCCAGAAGCACCAGTGCCACGGTCCAGCCCTGCCTTGGACACCCCAGGGATGGGACACTCCAAGCTCCTGGGCAGCCCCTGCCAGGCCTGCCCACCCTTTACAGGCAGGAATTTCCTCCTGCTCTCCAACCTGAGCCTGTCCCTGGCCCAGCCTGAGACCATTGATCCCGTCCGTCCCTTGTCCCATGGCAGCCCAGCCCGACCCCCCCGGCTGTACCTGCTGGAGGGCGTTGTGCAGAGCCACAAAGGGCCCCCCCCAAGAGGCCTCCTTTTCTCCAGGATCAGCCATATCCAGCTCCTCCAGCCCCTCCTGGGGCTCATTCCCTTTCCCCAGCGCTGTCCCAGCCCCTACAGGTTCTCTCTGTTCAGGAGGTCCAGAGCTGTCCCCAGACGGAGGTTCCCCAGCAGTGCCCAGCACAGGGGACAGGCACTGCCCTGTCCCTGCTGCCACCTCAGAGCTGTCACAGCCCAGGGGCCACTGGGCATCTTGGTCACTTGGGCACACCTGGGTTCCTGTCCAGCCGCTGGCACAACACCCCCAGGAAATCTTCTCCAGCACCATTAAACCCTGACACCCTCTCTGCCAGCTCTGCACCTCTTGCTGCACGGCTTCCTCAGGATCAGGAGCTCCTCAGTGTCCCTTCAAGAGCAGCCCGAGGACCGTTCCCTCTCTGTCCCCACTGGCCTGGAACTGCAGGAGCACACTCCTGCCTCGCCCCCAGGCAGCAGGAATGTGCACACTGCAAACTGAAACCACCTGGACTCCTGATGCCACGGCAGGAGTGACCCAGCCAGGGTTGGAGAAGGCTGTGCATCATCCTGCATGAAGCACCTCTGCTCCTGCTCTGTCAGCTCCAGGGACATCAGCTCCTCTCCAAGGACAGGCTCCTTCCCAGGGACACGCTGCCTCCTCCACAACCCCCCAAACCTACTCTCTCTTCTCCAAATCGATGGTGTGTGGTCGGAGAGCTTCTGCCAAGCACAGCTCAAAGGCTGAGGCACAGCCTCAGGGTGCCCAGAAAAGCTGTGGCTGCCCCTGGATCCCTGGAAGAGTTCCAGGCTAGGTTAGATGGAACTTGGAGCAGCCTGATAGAGTGGAAGGTGTCCCTGCCCATGGCAGGGGGTGGCGCTGGCTGAGCTTTACGTTCCCTTCCAGCCCCATTTGTGAGTCTGCCAAGATCACTCAGCTTTGGAAGCTGCAAAGGGTAGAGCACACCAAGCCTCAACACCTGAACCAATGCTGGAATACATGACCCAGTACCGAGATTTGTGCTGGATCAGCCACTTTCCCAAGGCTAAAATAGCCAAGAACAAAGCTCCCCAAGGAAACAAGACATGGAGGAAGCAAGGAAGGAAGCAGGGCAGAGACCCCAGTGGGGCACAGATGGTGCTCTTGGAGCATTAAGTGAAGCCACCCACAGCTGTCAAAGTCTCTGTTGACTCAGTCAAACCACAGGCTCTGAGGCAAAGCTCCTCCTGTCCTCAGGACACAACTCCACCAGAGCCCTGCTCCCACATTCCAGTCCTGTGCCCCCAAAGCAAGGCCATGGAACACCCCACCAGTGCCTAACTGGGGACAGTGAGCACTTGATGCTTTTTGTGCTGAGTGGGACCTTCCTCCTCACCCTGGGGTGCCTTTCAGGGTTCTGCTCCCAGATTTAACTGCAGCAGCATTTCTGTCAGAGGCGTCTTCAGGAAATAACCTGGGAGCAGTTTTGGTCCCTGCCACACGATCCAGAAGGGTTGAAGTTGGAGACTCCCTTGTCCCTGCACAGGTGCTGAGAGGGTCGGCAGCAACCCCACCAATCCCTACAGCATGACAGGAAAAAAGCTGAACATCCAACAGTCTCCCTCTTGCAGCAAAAGAATTGTCTTAGCAGGAGCCAAACCAGTCCCTTTGGGAGGCCTGGCTCACAGCTGAGTGTTTTGATTACCTTTCTCCAGCACCCACACAAACCCACGGTTGTTCAGAGCCTTTCTAAACACGAGGACATTTTCCTGATGAGTCCCCACACAGTCAGCCTTCCACAGGTAATCTCGTGCACCCTGACACATCATCCCAAGTCACTCTCCCAAGTACATTTCTCCCCACCTTACCAGGGTGCAAGAGGAGTGTGAGCAAGCCCTGGCCACCCTGGGATGGCTCCAGGAGGAACCGTGCTCCCTGAAGGCCTCAGACTTGTCCTGACTGTCCCACACTCTCAAATGACAACCCATGAGCTTCCCAGCAAAGATGACTGGAACACGGCCCCACATGATGGGTCCCACAACAAGAGCAAAGCAAAGAAGGTGAGGTGAAACCTTTTTACTTCACAGCTGGTGTGGGAGAAGACACAAATATGGAAAACACCCTCCTCTCCACATAAAGGCAGGATCCAGCATTCCCCCGTGTTCAGGATGTCGCCTACTTTGGCCCAAAATCAGCCCCCAGAGATTTAAATGCCACAGCAGAGCCTGTTGGCACTTCCAGTGCCTCCTTCCAAGATTCCCAGCACTTTGACCAGCACACAGCTTGGCATGAGGAGATAAGAACAACGTCGGTTCACAATGGGTGTGACTGCATGGAGCAGCCACGGGGCAGGAGCACGGGGGTCCTGAACTTCATGGGGGCAGTTCCTGAGCCTGCCCTGCTCCCAGGAAAACCACAGCCCCCTCTGCAGTGCCTTCATGGTGGGGACAGCCCCAGAGCTGGCTCGATGCAGAGCTCCCCCTTCCCTGAGACCCCAATGTCTCACTGAAGCCTACGCCGAAAAACCAGGCTGCCCTGCAACGCCCCGTCCCCAAACTCCAGCTTCCCCTGCAGCGCCGATCCCGCATCCCAGGTTTTAATGCAGGACATCCCCCCACCCGGCTCCCCAAACCCCCCTGTGTGTAACTGCAAGCCCACCGAACCCTGGGGCTGTCCAAACTCGGCATTCAGCCCCTCAAAACCCCGCACCCATCGCTGCAAAGCCCGCTACCCCAAACCCCCAGATCTCAGCGCAGACCCTCCCCAAACTCGCAGCGCGCTGCCTTTCCCCCTGGCTCCCTTTAAATCTCGCCTTTCACTGCGGCCCCTCCGTCCGCCCCAAAGCCCGGCACTCCCTCCACATCCCCTCCCCACAGCCCGGCTCTCCAGGCAGCCCCTCCGAAGATCCCAGCCCGGCCCCCAGGCCCCGCTGGAGCCTGCCCTCCTCCGTGCAGCCCAAGCTCCCCCGGCCGCCCCTCAGCGCCCCCCTCACGGCGCCAGGCCCCGAGCCCGGACCCGTCAGCGCCGTTACCTTGTATTTGCTGAAGCCGGCCAGCTGCTCGGGGCTCACGTACTCCATGGTGCTGCTCCCGCGGGTCTCGCTGCCACCCTTCGCAGAACTACCGGCGCTACCGGGGCCGCTGTTCCCGCCCTTCCCGGGGCCGTTCCCGCTGCTCCCGGCGCCGCCGCCGCATCGGCCCACCCGGCGTGGCCGTGACGTCACCACTCCCCGCCCCGACGCCATGGCGCCCCCTGGCGGCCGGGAGGGCCCCGCGCATGAGGGCAGCGAGAAAAGCGGGAAAAAAGATCCCGAGAAACACATCCAGCCCTGCCCTGGGACAGCCTGCAGCGATTCCCCGTGTCCTGCCGCTGCAGCACTGCTAAGAAGTCTCTCTCGGCCTCCCTTGGATCTCCTTTAAGGACCAGAAAAGGCTCAAAGGCATCCTTGTTCCATTCTCATCTGCCTCAGCCCTCACGGATTCCGTGTGGGAAGAGACCCTAAAGCCCATCCAGTTCCACCCCCTGCCATGGCAGGGACACCTTCCACTATCCCAGGCTGCTCCAAGTCCTGTCCAGCCTGGCCTTGGACACTTCCAGGGATCCAGGGGCAGCCACAGCTGCTCTGGGGAGGGAGGGAGGGGAGAGAAGAAGGGCAGGGAGAAGAGAGCAAAGGGAGCAAGGGAAACTAAGAGCAAAATTGTTCTTCTCAGAGCTCCCCAGCTGCCCTTCCATCGCCATCCCCTGCTCCCAGCCAGGCACCCCAGCCCTGTCCCCCTCCTTCGCCAGCCCCGTCTTTCCCAGCGTGTGCAGCAGACAGACCCCACTGGGCAGTTCCTGCTCCGCTTTACACTCACACCCCAACACCTCCAGCTCTCCTCGGCACACTGCAGGCTGTCAGAGACTGCAAAAGGCTGATCAAATTCCTTCATTTTCTGTCTTTTGCCACCAAAGCTCTGTGTCATTTTGACCTGTTGAGAATATCTGCTGGGTATTTCTCCTGTGTGCCAACCCCGAGTAAAGGGACCTCGGTTTAGCCCCTTCCATTTCAATGTTCTGGGGTGTCACACAGACACCCTTAGTGCCAAGTGGTGCAGCCTGGCAGAGCTGCTGCATCCCGGTGTCACTGGAAGGCAGCTCATCAGAGCACAGAACCTCGCTGGGATCACCCTTCTCAGCCCTGCGTGTGTGTGACAGGCCAGGCCTGGCTCCCAGCGCTGCCTCCCTCGGCACCTGCCACTGACACTGGTTTCCCTGGATGTTGTGGCTGGCGCTTCCTGCCCTCCCTGCTGTCCCTGCAGACAGTGAAGCTGCTCCTGGAGCAGAGACCCTGAATGGAGCAGAGCCTCTGCTGCCACACGCCCTCCCCCAGTGCCACCCCCCTGTCCCCTACCTGTCTGCAGCACTGTCCCGAGGGCTGCTCTGGAAGGTGCTGGCAGACAGGATTCTCCACATGGGGCATCCCAAAGGCTTTTGCTCAGCAGTGAGGCCAAGGGCAGGAGCAGCTCCTGCTGAGCTGAGCCCTGCAGGGAAGGGCAGCAGCCCCAGGCACCTGAGCAGGAGCGGCTGCCCTGGACAGAGACACAGCAGCTCAGAGACAGGGAGTGAAAGCACTGCCTGAGCCCTGGGCCAGGCGTGTCCCTGCTTTCCTGAGCCCAGAGGCACAGCAGCTCCTGCTGGCAGAACGGCCTCAGTTGGTCCCTGAGGCTGCAATGAGGGAGGGAAGGATGATGCCCAAAGGCCAAGCAGCCCAGCTTGCAGCCAGCATGGAGCTGGCCTCAGGTCCCACAGCCCTTTCTGCGAGCAGGACACTGTTGCGGCCAGTATTTATTTTTCCTCGTTATTCCATGTTTAATGTTTTGTTAAATGGTTCATTCTGTATACCCCTGTTTTCCCCCGAGTTGGTTTGTCCCTACACTGTATCCTCCCCTGTCCTTTCCCTATATGGAATTTCCCCTCCTCTCGTTCCAGCACCTTCCCTATCCATCATCCTGGCCCTACCCCTTGTTCTAGCACCTTCCCTGTCAGTCCTTCCCTCACCCAATCCCATACCTGTACCACCCCCTGGGTGTTCCTGGGTGTCACTCTCCACTCGATGCCCCATTGGGGCATGTGACCTCCCTTCTCCTCCCCCTTTACCCAGCTGGCCCCGGAACCCTGGTGTGATCCCTTCACTCCTCCCCTGAGATTCCCTTATTGGTTGAATAATTGTATCCGTCTTTCTGTGTAACTCTGTATAAAACCCCGTGCACAGCAGTGCTTGGCGTGGCTCCTCCTGGTGTCCCTTATGACTGCATTGCTTCCCAATAAAACCTGTTGGAACCTCTCCTTACTCCTTTACCCGGACCCTGTCACAGTTGGCATCTGTGTCACTGTTGAGCATTCGGATCTTCAGGTTCTGCCATTGTTGTCGACCTTGCCGTGGCAGTTCCCCAATCTAGGCGTGGCACCAGAGTGACCTCTGAGCTATCCTGAGCTCCGGTGAGCCGTGTCGGACACCACTCCTTGCTGCAGAAAACTGCCTTTTGGGGGCACTGTCCTTGTCTTGTCCTCACATCACTTTATCCAAGGGCGGCTTTGAGCGCTTCCAGCCTTTGCCCTTGCCCTGGCCTTGGGCCTCAGGCTTGGCCACGAGGACCATGGCTTCCAAGGCACGGGGTTTGGTGTTGGCTCTAGGGACATGCAGAGGAAATGTTTATGGCAAGAAGGCAAGATGATTCTGGCTTTCTCATGAAGCGAGGGACTTGCTGAGCAATGGCTGCAGGAATGCCTCTAAAATTTCCCCAAATTTAGGGAGCAGTTGGATACCATTGTCTTCATATGTGATTGAGAACAACATCATCATCATAATCTGCAATTTTGTGAGAGCCTGGTACAAAATTCTCCTAAACTTGCAAAGCTGTTCTCCAGCTGAACAGTGCTCCTCTTGGTAACTCTCTGCCATTCCTCGCGGGATTTCTCTACCTTTGCCCTGAAATTTCCTTTGTACAAAGCTTCCAGCTGTGTCCCTGAAATGAGGACGGACAAACATTTCCAGTAGGCCTTGCATGGATGAGTCAGGAAGAAATTTTCCAAGTGGAACAAGGAGGTCCTGCATCCCGATATGTTTTGTAAGGTATACCATTCGCCACTCATTAATCTGAACTTGCAGTTTACCTTGCCACAAGTGCTGGAACAAAATATCAAGACCACGCATGGGTCAGGTCCCATCCGCCACCCTGTTTCCTGTCAAAGCTTCGTGGCGAATGGAACAGTCAGCTTGATGGTCTCCACATGCCCTCTAGCATGTGGTTTCTGTGCTGACAGTCCCCACAAAGTGACACGCGCTCCCAGCAACTCCCGAGAAATGCTCTGGCCAGGACATGGTCTGAGGCTGCCTTGAAATGAGCCCATTCGTCAGCAACAGCAAATCCTTTCGGTAGCTGTCCTCAGGTCTCCAGAGCTTTCTGTGATGGTACGCTTCCGTAGATCTCAGGAACTCTCAAATGTCTGGGACCTCCTGTGGTGCTCGATAGCCCTTCAGTCACTTCTGGGCACGTTGATCACTTCTGAGAGCTCCTGCAAAATTCATACCAGCCAGAGAGACATGGTTTTGTTTCTCTGTCTTTTCATGTGTCCTTTGACCATTTGGGTAGATAAAGAAACAGCTTGACAGGATGTTTTGATAGAGAACGTTATTAGGGAAGCTAATCAAAACATCCTCAGCCCATCTTCCCATCTAAGCAGTGACTCTTACACTCGCTGTCTCAATGTATTTTCTGAAAAACTGTTTGGGAAACCTTTAGGTAACAGGTTGAATCCTCAAAAATTTTCGTTTTCTGCCAGGTATTTCCAGGATGCAAACTTCCAGATTGGCCCTTGTTGCCTGGGAATCCTGGGAATTTTGCCCCTGCAATGTCCTCAGCAATGTCTTTAGCTGTCCTGCTCGTAGACAGACCGGTGTGAGCTCTTGGTGTCAAATCTTGTCACGAACAGAAACCACAAAAGTTGTGATTGAATGGCTCCTAC
>JAGMWU010000049.1:430029-440319 GCA_018697195.1 Certhia americana
GGCCGCGCGGTGACGTCACCCGCGCCGCCCTCCCGCCCGGTGACGTCACAGCGGCGTGCGCGCGCGCCCCCGCCGGGCCTGCGCGGTGCGTGAGGCGGGGGAGGCGGCGCGCGCAGCCTCGGCAGCGCCTCTGAGGAGCCGCCGCCAGCCCCCGGGGTGTGGGAGAGAGAGAGAGAGAGAACCGGGGAAAGGACCGGGAACAACCGGGGGGCCCATCGAGCCGAGCACCAACCGGGCGGGGTTATGAGGCCGGGCGCCGCCGCCTCCCCGTGAGGAGCCGCGGGCGCGGGGAGCGCGCCAGGCCGCCCCGCCACAGGAAGCCATTTTGTGGGCCCCCTCCTCCTCCTCCTCCTCGCTCTCGTCCTCTTCCTCCTCCTCCTCCTCCTCCTGCTCGTCCTCCGCCGTCGCCGCCGCCCTCGGGAGCGGCCGGGCCCGGTAAAGGAGGCGGTGAGGAGGGGCGGCGGCGGCCGCCGCGCCCTCCCCCATGGCGAAGAAAACCTACGACCTGCTCTTCAAGCTGCTGCTCATCGGGGACTCGGGGGTCGGCAAGACCTGCGTCCTCTTCCGCTTCTCCGACGATGCCTTCAACACCACCTTCATCTCCACCATTGGTCAGTGCTTTTAAGGATCCCCCCCCCCCCTTCCCCCCGCCCGGCCCCCCCAGCCCCGTTCCTCTGTCCCCCTCAGTGTTCCCCCCAGCCCGTTATTGTGTCCCCCCTCCCAGGGATGCTCGGGATTATCTCCAGCCCCCCCAGGGACCCTCTGTGTCGCCCATTAGGGAATGCCCTGTGTCCCCCCGTGTCCCCCCTAGCCCCGTTCCTGTGTCACCCCTCAAGACCCCCCTTCTGTCCCCTCCCTGTCCCCTCTCCCTGGAGCTCCGGCAGAGCCTCCCGACGCCGCCTCGCCCCCGCTGCAGGGCAGGCTGGGTTCGGTTCCTCCCTCCCCGCAGCTCCCTCCGCTCCTGGTGACCCTGAGCGACCCTCGCTGTCCCCCCTCCCGCGGGGGGCTGCGCTGGCAGCTCGGCCCCCACCCCCTGTGCCAGCCGCCGGAGCCCACCTGGCTCTTTCCATCATTATTAATCCCTGCGGGCAGCAGGGCGGTGGGATGCCCAGCCCCGTGTTCACCCCGCTGTTGATGTGGTTGGGAAAGCATCGCGCTCGTGGGTGGGGTCTGTTTTCTCGCCTAACAAAGCTGGCCTTTCCCCCCCTCACCACACCTTGGGCAGGCTCCTGGCAAAGCTGACTCCAGCCTTTCCTCGCAGAGCGGCTCCTGAGCAAGGTAGAGCTGCTCTGACATCATGGAAGAGGGATGTGGCTTTGCCTTTTCCCTGCAATCTGTGCCATGGGACAGGCCTGGTACCCAAAATCCTTCCATCCCAGGTGGATCCCAGGGTTTGCCTCCTCCTGAACGTCTTGTTTTTGCAGATAAAGAGTTCCGAGTCAGCAGCTTCTCACCTTCTTGGTGACTGGTTCTGGAAATTTAGATTCATTCCTGTGGCAGCTTTCTTGCAGCACCCACTGGTGTAACACGTGCAGATACCCACATCTGGATAAAAAAGGAAATTGATTTTGAGGGGCTTGAACTGGATGTGATTTCTGTGTTTGCTATACATCCTTTAAATCACTGGACTCGCAGTGATTCACTGAAGGAATGTGGAGTGTCAGTGCAGGGAATCTTAGTGCTGGCTGCGACTTCACCCCTGTGCACTTCCTCATCCGTGTTGAAACATCACCCAGAAATTGCACCTCGGACCAGAACACGTAAAAATACTCTCTTAAGCAAGGCTTGGGAAATTTAAAGTGAAAAAAACCCCCCACCTTTGTGACAGCTAAGTGTGGAGAAAGTTATTACCTAAAACCTTTTGGGGCCTCGATTCTTTGCTGGATTTTTGGGGGACCGTGTGCCTGTTGTTAATGTTGTCCCTTCTCCCCGTGGCATACCCTGGCTCTGGGATGGGTTTGCTGCTGTGGCCAGGGTGTATTTTGGCACTGCTTTAGCAGATCCTGGCTGGCATCACATGACATTCCTTGCCTTTGGAGTTCGTTGGGAAGGTTTATTTCAATTCCCAAAGTTAAAAATAGTCAACAGTCAGAGTTAAGAAGTCAGCGGGCGCGCAGTGGCTCCTGCTCCAGACAACTCGTGCTTTTAATAATTAGAAATTTAGTAATTAGTGTTAGTTGTTGGGCTAACGCTGCAGTTTTGGGGCCTTCAAGAGGAGGACCAGCAAGCTGAGCAGGAAGTGTGCACGTGCAGATTTTGGGAAGTGTCTCCACCAGTCGGACCAGTGCCTGTTGGTTTTTGGAGTGCCTAAACTGGAAGGCAGAGATGTTTTATTGCTCAGATTCTGAGCTGAATATCTGGTGATGGTAGCTGTGTACCCCCTTTGGTGTGTCAGGTTTGTGCAGTTGGCCAGGTGTTGGGGTACAAATCGATTTTCTGTGTGGTGTTTAACTGCACAAAGATGCTTTAAAAGTCTTGTTTCCATAGCCCTTCCTTAAGGGGATGGGGAAACCTGGAGGGAATCGTCCTGTCAGTTGAAAGGGAGGCTCTCCATTAGCACCTTGAGGGGAGAATCCACACAGCTGACTTATCCAGATCCACTCTGATAACTAATTATTCCCAAGAGATGCAGCAATCTGGCTGAAAATGGGATTTGAGATTCCCACTGGTGACAGCAGCTCTCACATTTGGCCAGGTTGGCCCCCGCAGCAGCAGTGGCAATCCAGGAACCTGGAAAGGGGCTTTCCATGGGGATCCCTGCTGTGGGAAATCCCAACACAGCAGCTCTGGTTGGTTTTTTACCTTGAAGAGCAGAGTTTTGGGGGGAAAACCTTCGATGGAGTCTTTGATCTGTAGCGACAAGGAAATGTGGTTTGCAAAGGCCTTGTGTACACAGTGGGTGACGGGAGGTGACTGGAGCCTTGGCTGAGGCTCTCCTGTGTTTGAATAACCCCAACAGCTCTGATCCCTGCCTCTGGGTTTGCTCAGAGCTCAGCCAACAGCCTGGGATACACCTCAAATGTGTGTTTGGGGAGGGCTGTAGAATCCTGGAATGGTTTGGCTGGGAAAGGACCACAAAAGCCATCCAGTTTCACCTCCTGCCATGGGCAGGGACACTTCCCAAGCCCCAGTGTCCAACCTTGGACACTTCCAGGGATGGAACAACCACAGCTTCTCTGGGCACCCTGTGCCAGAGCCTGCCCACCCTCCCAGGGAACAATTCCTGCCCAATCTCCCATCCATTCCTGGCACTGGGAAGCCATTCCTTGGCTCCTGTCCCTCCATCCCTTGTCCAAAATCCCTCTGAGCTCTTCTGTATGTTCTCTTCAAGCGCTGTAAAGCTCAGTCTTAAGTTTGTAAGGAAAAAGAAGGACCTCAAGGAATATTGAAACTGATCTCTGTCTAGGGAGGATGCGTGGAGAAAAGATTTTAATTCTCTAAACCCAAAGGCCTGTTTGCATGTGTAAGAGAAGACACACAGAGCATTTCTGCTTCACATTAATAACTTTTATTCCCTTCACATGTCATCTTTGCACATCGACTGACCCTGAGCCACGATGGCTGCTGGGATATAACTTACTGGCCCTGGAATTTGACATCCTCTCCCTTTGACTTGGAGTCACTTCAATCTAATATTTCCTGCTAAAGCAGCACTTGAGCTTCTGGGTGTGCTGAGGTGCCAGCGTGAATGATTTCACTGCCCCGTCTCAGGCACTATAAATATTCCAGCTGGCATTTCTGCAAGAAATCCCAGAGTCATTGGAACCTCCCTGGAGAGGGCAGGGCCTCAAAAGCATTTTTACAGTATTGGGTTTTGAGAATTGTGGTGATTTTGGTGTTGTGCTGGAGGGAGTGGCTGCCCCTCTGACACTCGTGGTGCTCCTTGGTTCTCCTCCTCATTTTAGTGCTGCTCTCCCTGCTGCCACTCCTGCTTTTTGAACATTAAAAATGTTAGGATAAATAACTTCCAGGCAGCGTATCCTGGAGATCTTTATTTTTAATATCTTTTTATTTACATTCAGCCTGGCAGATCGTTGCTGGTTTGAAGTGAGCTGTGGATAAAGGATCCATAGGAGCTGTGTACACTTTGTGAGGCTCCTCAAGGTCCAGCCTTTGGCACCTGAGAACAGGTAGGCAGGGAGGTTCTTTTTGGCCAGGATGGCTGCTGAAAACATTTGGAATGCCAGAACCAAGCCTAAGCATGTAATCACTGTGGTCTGACTAAATCCAATGCAAATGAAGATGAGTCACCAAAAAAAAAAAAAAAACTGCTTTCCCACGAAATCTCTAGTAACAGCTCAGGAAAACAAAGGGGGGGTGAGTTTTGGAAGATTCCCTCCCAGTGCTCCTGGTGCAGGTAAAACATCCCTGCATCTTAATCCCTCCTGGAAGGGCAGCTGGATTTTGTATTCCTAAACTTTACTCACCTGGCTGCAAGTCTACAAATCCAGAGAGAAAAACCAAACATTTTGGAGGTTTGTTTTATTTGGAACACAACCAAAGCTGTGCTAGGAGTGTGCAAAACTGTTACTTTAAATGTGAAAATATAGGAAAACTACTTGGATGATATTATTTTTTTTTTTCTCTTTCCTTTATTAGAAGTTTGAGTTGGAACCACTTGCTTTGGAATTGCTTCATATGGGCACATTGAACCAGTGAAGTTTTTAAAAATTAGTTCTCAAGTAATAAATCCCAGTTTATTTGTGGCTCCTGGGAGGATTCATTTACTCAGGATTATGATATATTAATGTCAGAAGGAAGGAAGGAGCACCCTGAGTAGAAAATGGGGAAATATTTGGCAGATTTTGGGAAACAAATGATGATTTGAATGGTGAAGATGCTGCTACTGTGCAGGGGTTGAAATGAAGTTTGAAAAAAAATAATTTCAGGATTCAAAAAAAAAAAAAATTGATTACTAAATAATTGGAATACTGGCTTGCCTGATCCCTGAAGCTCTGGATGTCCCATCCTTGGCAGTGTTCCTGGACAGGCTGGACAGGACTTGGAGCAACCTAGTCTAGTGGAAGATCTCCCTTCCCATGGCAGGGGGTGGAATGGGATGAGATTCAAGGTCCCTTCCAAGCCAAATTATTCCACGATTCCATGATTATATCCCTTTTTTTTTTTGGATCCTGCCTGCAGCCTCCAGGAGCAAGAGAGGCCAAAGTCATTTCCACCTGGAGGTGGCTGTGCTGCAGGACTGGCTGCCAGGGGGATTTTGGAGGGGAAAAGATGGCTGGGTTCAGAATGAAAGCAGAAAATGAAAGTGGATCCATCAGTGGCTGTTGGGTGCAGCGCTCTGGATGCAGACTGGAGCTCAGGAATCCCCTGAGCTCTTGGCTGCTGGAGGTTGGACAAGTGTTGTTTGGCCTGGAGTTGTTTGTCCCTCTCCTCAGCCTGCTGGGACAGCCAGCAGAAGGGTTCCAGGAGTGAGCTGGGCTTGTGTGATGCTGTCCGAGGAGGGTGGTTTGGTTTTGGTATTGTTTGGTAGGGGTTTTTTTGGGGGGTTTTGTGTGTGAGTGTTTGGGGATTTTTTTTCTCATTTAGGGCAGTGAATAATGAGCAGCAGTTTTGCACAGGCCTCACAGAGCTGATGAGAAACTGGGGATGGCTGTGGAGAAGAGCAGAGGAACTGAGCTGGCTGAAAACTTCTTTGTGTAACGTGGCTGTTTTTTCAGCTGAGCTGGATCAGTTCCCTGATGGGGCTCCTTGCATTACCCTCCAAATCTGTGCTTGTGGACTGACAGGGCAGCAAGGGACATGGAAACAGCAGAGAAGGTGGTGCTTGTACTCAGAATTCCAGGATCATTGAGGCTGGAAAATCCTGCAAGGCCACAGAGTGCCACCTGAGACTGATCCCCACCTTGTCCCCAGCCCAGAGCACTCAGTGCCACGTCCTGGCCTTCCTTGGACACCTCCAGGGATGGGCACTCCAAAGCTCCCTGGGCAGCCCCTGCCAAGGCCTGCCCACCCTTTCCAGGCAGGAATTCCTCCTGCTCTCCAACCTGAGCCTGCCCTGGCCCAGCCTGAGCCCATTGCCCCTTGTCCTGTCCCTGTCCCCTGGCAGCACAGCCCGACCCCCCCTGGCTGTCCCCTGCTGGCAGGGAGTTGTGCAGAGCCACAAGGGCCCCCCAGAGCCTCCTTTTCTCCAGGCTCAGCCCCTTTCCAGCTCCCTCAGCCCCTCCTGGGGCTCCATTCCCTTCCCCAGCTCCGTTCCCAGCCCCTCCAGGTCTCTCCTGTCAGGAGGGTTCCAGAGCTGTCCCCAGCACTGGAGGTTCCCCAGCAGTGTCACCACAGGGGACAGGCACTGCCCCTGGGCCTTACAGAATCTCACATGAAAATTCACTTTCTGCTTGCTGTTCCACATTAACAAACCTCTTGGCAGCCATTCCAGTGCCTGGCCTTCCCTCCTCCCTGCCCCCAGTATGAAACAAACCCTAAACTGGGCTTGCTCCTGTCCTGGTGCTGTCAGTGCCTCGGGCAAAGCCTGTCAGTGAAGGACGCCAGCTCTGTGGAGCTGCTTCCTTGGGCACAGCCCTGTGCTGGCAGCCCTGCTGCTCCTCTGTCCTTGCACTGACACTCTGACCATGTGAAATTCTCAGGCAGCTGCTCCCCAAATGTGCTGAGCAGGGGCAGGAGCCCTGCAGGGCAAAGGAGGGTGCCCAGGTTGGCTGCTCCAGTTAAGCCAGGAGGGGGCTGAGCTGTCACTTCAGCAGTGACATTATCAGTCACTGATATTTTCTCGGGTAATTTGTGTTCAGATTTGGAGCACAGGCCTGTAGTTTCTTGTGACAGGCTGTATGATCTGTGGGCTGCCTGTGGGTTTTCAGAGGCCAAACAAAATGTCTGTTGGTGTTGCTAGAAACTTGTTCAGGAGCTCCTAAGCAGGAGCACAGCCTTTGTTTTAAGTAGCCAGTGATTAGTTTTTAGTGCCTCGTTGAGTGATAAACACAACTGGGAGGTGCAGAGAAGTGATTTCCTCTTGCCTCCTTGGTTTGTGTCTTTCAAAAGAAAATCTGTTAGGCTCTTGCAGGAGATTTTCTCCCCTGTGAGGGTGGGTAGGACCTGGCACAGGTTGCTCAGAGAAGCTGTGGCTGCCTCTCAATCCCTGGAACTGTCCAAGGCCAGGTTGGATTGGAGCACCCTGCGTTTGTGGAAGCTGTTCCTACCCATAGCCTGTTGTGAAATGGGATGAGCTTTAAGTTTCCTTCCCACCCAAACCATCCTGTGATTCAACAATTCTCTTTATCCTGAGAAAACACTTGATCTTTGCCACTCATCAAATCAATACTGATATTTAATTAGGGGATCGATTGAGAGCCTATTGATGAAAACCTCATCAGATCATAGATCAACCCTAACTTGGAGGGTTTTTAGGCAGATGTTGCTGCCTGGGAGAGGTTTTGCCTTGGCAGCCCCAGCTCCCTGTCCCTGGCAGGGTGTGGGCTCTCCCTCCCCACAGCTCCCTGGCTGCACTGAGAGCCAGCGTGTCCCTGCTTGTTACCGAGCTGGAGAACCTCGAGAAGGATGGTGCTGGCTGGGAGAGAGCTGCTCTGCCAGGAAAATTCATCCCTGGCTTTGAGAAATGCTCAGACAGGACACGGGAGCTGAGCAGGCTGCACAGATTCTGCAGCCAGGGCCCCTTCTGCTCCGTGACTTTTTGATGGCACAAAGCAGAGAAGGATTTCAGCCTTGGGGAGGGGGTAAGGGACTTCAGAAATACTTTGTGAAAAACCAGCTTGTCAAATTCCTGGTGTTGAGGGAATTCCCTGTCTGGCCCTGGTGAGCAAGGAAGAGACCAGAGCTGCTCTTACAAGTTGTCTTGAACGTCTGGTGTTTCGGTGCAACTCAGCTGTGTGGGTTTTCTTTTCTGCGTGGGTTTGACGACAAGTCTTGTGTGGGTTTAACTAAAGTCTCTGCATGTTTTGGTTCTGTTCTGTAGCTAAAACAACTCCAGGCTTTCTCTCCCACTGGGATTGGGGCTGTTCTCTGTAACCTGGAGAAACACTCGTTTGTGTCTTACATTTCCAAAATCTGACTTAGTTCTCCTGGAGAGACTCCTGCTTGCTTGAGAGCCAACGGGTATGGAATTTCTGCAGTGATTTCCATACCTGTAACAGCTTTTTCCTCAAGGATGCTTCTCAAACTGGTGTGCTTTCATGTTTGGATCCACTGAAGCTGTTGTTGGACTGCTGGGAATGGTCTGTCCCCCAAACCATGGCTCTGGTGTGGCATGCTGCTGCTGTGTGTCCCTTTGTTAGCTGGAGGGGCTGGGATCAGCTTTGTGCTTGGGGAGGCTGGCCTGGCCTGAGATCTGAGCTTCAGAACCCTTGAAAGCCATGGTTCCAAAGGTGGGTGCTGCTCTGGTAAGTTCAGGTGTCATCTCAGCGTGTCCAGGTGGGCTGGGTCAGTACCACTCACTGGATTTATGGAAGGTTCAGGAAAGCTTGGCTCATCTGTACATTACAGAGTAAACTCTTGCCTGTGTTTCCTGTCAGTGTTCCCTGGTCCCAAATAAGTTATTCTACCCCTGAGATGGTTCGGTCTTAAATGGTCTCACCAGCATTGTAATCTTCTACACTATAAAGGTGATTTCACATTTCCCTTCAGGTGCTCAGCTATTGATTTTGGGTGTCTGACATATTTATGTGCCAGCTGTCATCTCCTGCCCTTCTAACCATGACACCCATTCTTCCTCACCCCCAAATCCCCCTGGCAGGTGCCTTCCCTGAGGGCCCTACTTCAGCTCCACTTTAATCACTTAAATCACTGCAGATCTGTCAGAAATGTCTGAGCTGAGGTCACTGCAATGCTGATAGCAGTGCCTGGAAGTTTCCAGTTCCTCAGGTAGCAACATTGGTTTCACAGCTTGCCTCATCCCTGCTCTCCTCTTCCCTCTCCAGGTGGGATTGCTGTGGCAGAGGAAGCTGAGCTGTCACCTCCATCCCTGTGCACGTGTGTGTGTGCCTCTGTCACTTGAGAGGGAGCTCAGATGTGGAGCACAGCTGTTTAATGGCTGCTTAAAGGAGTCCCTCCAACATTCCTCATTCCTTGAGTATGCTGGGAAGTGCTTTCAACTCCAGGGAACTTTTTAATTTTCCCAGTAAACAAAGTTACTTATAAGTTAGTTATTTTACCTACACAACTCTCTGGTGAAAACAAAAGTAACAACTGTCTAATTCTTTGGGGTTTGTGCTTCCTGTTGGTGCATCCAGGGCAGCATGGCCCAAGGATGTGAATTCTCTGAGAAATCTGCTGCAATCTGCTTCAGTGAGCAGAAATGCTGTGCATTCCAGCAAAGAGGCTCAGAAACTCCACCTGCAACAGCGTTAAAATGGCACTGTCTGCTCAGCTGAGGTGGCCATGTGCCTCAGGGGTGTGTCCCCCGCCTCAGGGGTGTGTCCCCAGCCTCAAGGATGTGTCCCAGTGTGCTTGAGCCCTTGACCCAGCCAGAGAACAGGAGCTGGAGCTGCCTGAGTTTGGATCATGGAATGACAGAATGGGTTGGGTTGGAAGGAACATTCAAGTTCATCTTATTCCAGCCCCTGCCGTGGACAGGGACACCTTCCACTATCCCACGTTGTTCCAAACTCCAGTCCAACCGTGGACTGTGTCAGAGAACAACATCAGGATTCACAGGAGAAGAGGTGAGGTTGCAGCAGAGCTCTGCCAGCAGCTGGAGCAGCAGCAGCCCCACGAGCCCCAGGGTGCCAAACCACAGCTCTGACAGTCCTTGTGTCACCTCTGGCAGCTGCTGGGTGACAGCATCAGCACTTGCTCAGAGCAGGAAATCTCACACCTTCTCTGTCTCCTGCTCGTTCTGCCTCTCGCCCACCTGCAGGGTGAGAAGCTCTTTCAAAGCTGGTTGCCACTCTCAGATGCTCTGAGGATCATAAAGAGACCTCATCCAGCAGGAATCTCTGTCTGCAGGGGTTTTGGTGGGATCCAGAGCAGCTCTGACACCCTGGGAGATGGGATTCCCCACCTCAGGTCCTGTCCTGGCACCCAGGACTAACAGTGAGACTGAGACAGCCTGTGGAGCACAGACCTTGTGCTTGTCACCTCACACCAGGGCTCTGTTAATTTGGGGTCTCATTGCCCCAGGGACAGCAGTGCCAGCATCTCTCTGCATTTCTGCTCCACTCACACACCACCTGCAGCACAACTTCTCCCCAATACCCAGATCAAGTTTTCCCTGTTTTGATCAGTGCCATCATCCTTTTGTCCTCAGCAGCAGACTCAGGCAGCACCAGACAGAACCCAGGGCCTGAAGGGGCTCCAGGAGAGCTG
>JAGMWU010000049.1:455400-468886 GCA_018697195.1 Certhia americana
TCTGTGCTTGGCTGAGTTCTCAGAGTCTTGGTGCCACTTCTGCCAGGGCCTGGCTTTGGCTGTCCCATACCCAAGGCTGAAATAGGGATGGGTCTGGACTCTCAGGAGACTGAGCTCTGATAATTCACCTTTTCTTGCTGGCTCTGTGGGAGCTCAGGGTGTCTGTAAATCCCCTGTGTGCTGAGAGAGGTGGGCAGGGCTCCCATGGCTCCCAGGGAGTGAGGCTGCCAGAGCTCCATTGTCCAAGCCTTTGGACAATGCTGTTAGACTCAGGGGGGTTTTTGAGGTGTCCTGGGCAGGGCCAGGAGTTGGACTGGATGATCCTTGTGGATCCTTCTCACTCAGGATGTTCCAGTGCAGCCCCCTGAGGCCCTGATCCTGCTGTTCTCCCAGCTCCTTTCCCATTTCAGTATCCTTGGACATCCCTTAGGGTTTACCTGGCAGTTCAGTGAAAGAAGCAAAAAAAACCCTGTTGTTCAGTCTCAGCTATTCAGAGTTGATGTAGAATTGATTTTCATTTTCTTTTAATAAATAAACACTAATTCCTTATTCATGGGTTTGTTTCTTTTAGGGATAGACTTCAAGATTAAAACTGTTGAATTGCAAGGAAAGAAGATCAAGCTACAGATCTGGTGAGTAACACACAGCTTCCTTCAGCAGCAGGTGTTCCTGGGGAGAGTTTTCTGCTGCTGAATTCTGTTCAGGCCTGCAGGTTTGCAGCTGTCTTCTGTGTTTCCACAGTGGCAAATCCCCACGTGTGTGTCTGGAGCAGTAGCAGTGTTTGTAACCACTGGGCCTGGCTGCTGGCAAACCTCCTGTTGGTGGAGGGGAGAGCACATCCTCACAGGCTGTGATTTACTGGGAAGTGGTTTCAAAGGGGAATTTTTAAATTAGGAGTTGTCTGTGACTATAAATTGACTGCTAGCCTTGCTTGGTGTCAGCAAGAAAATGCAATCCAGGGCTGGAATTTTCCATGCTCAGCTGTGGAGAGGTTCTCAGCTGGCTGGAACACGGCTGCTCTGTGGGAATGTCTGACAAGAGGCAAAACCTCAACTCCTGCCTCTGTGCTTTTAACCAGAGGCTTTTCACCAGGTCAGGTCAGGAGAGACAGTGATTTTTCCTGGCCCAGGGATCTCCCTGCTCACATCTGCATTCTCCAGCTTCACTGAAGAGCTCTGAGCTGGGATTTGTCCCTTTTGTCCCCCTCAGAACAATCCCATGGCTTTACAGCATCGGTGTCTGTGGATGTAGGTGGGTGGGTTCCAGTTTGGAGGGGCGCTGGTCTTTCCAGTCACTGCAGGAGAATTGTGAGTGATTATCCCTCCTCACCAAGGTCCTCTGGTCACCAGCACCCTGAGGAAGTGTTAGAACTGACAGAGAGGAGGTTTGGATGGGATTTGGAGCAGGAATTGTTCCCTGTCAGGGTGGGCAGGCCCTGGCACAGGGTGCCCAGAGCAGCTGTGGGTGCCCCTGGATCCCTGGCAGTGCCCAAGGCCAGGCTGGACACTGGGCTTGGAGCCCCCTGGCACACTGGGAGGGGTCCCTGCCATGCCAGGGGTGGCACTGATGGGATTTAAGATCCTTTCCAACCCAAACCATTCCATGAGTCTATGATTAAAATAAAAAAGAAAACGATCCTGAAATGTAAAAAGAGAAAACATGAAAAAATGGGGATAATGAATGCATGTTTAAAGAGCCAGATGTAATGAAACTGCACAGATTGTGGGGGTTTAGTTCCTTAGGGAAGTGGAGTTGGGTGAGCTGAGATTTATACAGTGGCAGCTTTTAAATGGCACGAAATTGGGAAGTTGTGGCCTGAATTTACTGCTTGTTTCTACCAGGTTCAGATTGCACATTTGAAATGAAACTTGGAAAGCAGAAAACAAAGTTCCTACAGCACAAAAAAAAAAAAAAATTCAGCATTCTCTTTCCAACTTTTCCTGTAACAGGAGTTTTGCACAACAGTGGCTCAGTGTCCTGTGGAGTTTTTTTGTGCTGTGCATCTTTATTTCCCCACTGCCTCCTGCCTCTGAACTCATTCCACATTTGCAGGAGCTGTGCAACACTCCCAGAACAATTCCAGGCAGCAGCTGAGTCAGCAGAATATGGATTTAAGGGAAAATTCCCTGTGTAAACCTGAAGCTGCTCTGGGAGTTTTCCCTGCTCCAGAGTATGGATCTGCAATTGATCTTCTTAAACCTCCTGAGATTCCCATGGGCCACTTGTGGAGCTGGTCCAAGTCCCTGCGGATGGCCACCTGTCCTTCAGGTGTGACAATCACAGCACACAACCCAGCAGGACAGCTCCTCACCTCCTCCTGGGTATGGAAAAAGGGCCCTCGTGACGGTCTCACAGCCGTGCCCTGACCTCTGAAATTTATATTTAGGACTAAAGCAGGAACAGCAAGGTCAGGCTGAGTTAAACCCTGCCTGGGGTGAGAAGGAACTCGATCCTCAGTAGCTATTAAAGCTCTGGAAGGATCAGATTGGGATTGGAGCTTTCTCCTGTTGATCCAAATATGCCTGTGAGGAACAGGATGGGACACAGCCCTGGGCTCATTCCAGAGGAATGAACTTCTCCAGGGCAGGTCCATCAGGAGAGCCACTCCTGATGTGTGTCAGGTTCTGGGTGGAAGCACATCCAGGAGCTGAGGATTTCCTTGCTTGGGTTATTGCCCAATTCCTCTTTGGGACAGTCTCTAGTGAGGGGCCTGGTGCAGGCTCTGGGAGAAAGGAATTAATGCACATTTGGGAGTGGGAACACTTAAAAAAGGGTGGGACCTGGAGGGGTTTACAGTGCTGAATGTCTGGAAGAATATCAGCACTGTCATGGTGCAGAGAAAGAATGAAGGAGCAGAGTGAGAGATCCAGGAAAAGATGGTGCTGGCTTTGGGAAAATACTGAATGACTTGAAAGGCACAGGGTAGCAGAGCTAAAAATCCAGTGTGATATCACAGTGTCATGGTTTGAACAACAGGAGTGTGCTGAGGAAGGCAGGAACCTTCCCTGGGATGGAGAATTTAAACCCCCTCCCTTCAAATTATTGTAATTTTGGAATTCAGGGGCTCTCAGGTGAAGAGACGAGGATAGGAATAACAGTTCTTTATTATGGGAACTAAAATAAACAATAAAACAAGAACACATGCAGAATTACAAAAGAGAAAAAGAAAAAACAAATAAACAAATCAAACCCCTGCCAGAGTCAGGGTGCCAGCTGTCCCTGTGTGTCAGGGCTTGGTGGCAGTGCCATCCCATGGTGGCTGCAGCCCTCCTGCAGTGGCAGAGGTGGCTCTGGGGGAGCAGGGATCCTGGAGAAAGGGGGAGATTCCCTCTGGAGCTGCAGTGGGGAGAGCTGGGGCTGCTGTTCCTCTGGGAATGCAGTGGGAAAGGATCCTTGGTGTTCCAAATCCCAGATTGGATCCAGGTAGGAATGTTTGGTGTTCCCAATCCCAGCTTTTTCTCCAGGTAGGAATGCTTGGTGTTCCCAATCCCAGATTTTTCTCCAGGTAGGAATGTTTGGTGTTCCCAAATCCCAGCTTTTTCTCCAGGTAGGAATGTTTGGTGTTCCCAAATCCCAGCTTTTTCTCCAGGTAGGAATGCTTGGTGTTCCCAATCCCAGATTTTTCTCCAGGTAGGAATGTTTGGTGTTCCCAATCCCAGCTTTTTATCCAGGTAAGAATGTTTGGTGTTCCCAATCCCAGCTTTTTCTCCAGGTAGGAATGCTTGGTGNTTGGTGTTCCCAATCCCAGCTTTTTCTCCAGGTAGGAATGTTTGGTGTTCCCAATCCCAGCTTTTTCTCCAGGTAGGAATGCTTGGTGTTCCCAATCCCAGCTTTTTCTCCAGGTAGGAATGTTTGTCTCCTGCCCCTGGCTGGAGCATTTCCCAATGGCTGATGGAATTCTCTCAGTGCCACTCCCTGGCCCAGCAGCAGAAGATCTCTCCCTGGCCCAGGCTGGGTTGGGAGCAGATCCCAAAACTGCCCCAGCTGTTTATTGACAGTTGGCCATGGACAGACAATTCCCCCAGCCCAGTTCCAGCAGAGGTGACAGAATCCCCACTTTTGGGGACATTTTTGCACTGCCACCATGACACACACATTCAGGAACTCAGCTAGCTTTGCTTTGAAATGAAAACCAAAAGTCTTTTGGCATCCTGGAGGTCCCAGAACTCATGAACATAAAGGAACCACTGGGGATTGAAATGGGATTTTCCTGATGGTGTGGGCAGGAAGTGAGTGTGGCAGTCCCACAGAGCAGGGTTGGATCAGCACTGCCTGGGGACAAAGGGACTGTCTGAGGAAGAACAGCTGGAATAATGAAGGGGTTTTGGGATGGCAGAGCACATCTTCAAAATCCTGGATATCCTGAACAGGTAGGGAGGGTCTGATGGAACTCGCTGCCTTTTTCCAAAACCAGAGCATCAGTTCTGGCCTAAGGCTGGAAAGTGGAAAACACCAGAAAATGAAATTTTGCTGGGAAACTCCTCATGGAATGTGGTGACAGCTGCAGGTGTCCATGCACAAAGGGATTTCACAAGAGCACGGCCAGGTTTGGATCCTTAAATCCACAGAGGGGATCCCTGGTTCCAGAATTCCTTTACCACTGGGAAAGGGAAGCTGGGAGACCTCCAGGTGCAGCTCTGAGGTGCTTGTCAAGAGGCACAAATAGCAGAGCTGGGTTTGTCATCCAGGCAAAGCACAGGCTCAAAGGGATGTAACTGTCAGCTATAAATCTATTTTTTCCTTTTTTTCCTACTTAGCTGCTCCTCCAGCTCTCCTATCTTTAATAACACTCATGTGTCAGCCTGTTTTCCTACAGTCTTCCTGACTGATTCCAAATTTTAGGAGCAGCTTTATGTTTTTAGTGTGCAGCTCCTAGCTGTGTGGAGCTCTATAAAATAACATTTTTCTCTCAGTGCATCTCTGCTGGCAGCACATTTCCATTTGCCCTGCCCTGGAATGGCTGTGCAGGTGTGGGACAGCCATCCTGAGGCATTCCAGGTGTGGAAATTCCCTGTGATCTGCAGGCTTTGGAGTTCAGGGAATGTGGGGATGAGGTGCCAGCAGCTTCATTCATTTCTGCAATTACCCCAAGGATGTCTGGAAGTTAATTCTGTTTGCTGAGAGCTTTTGAGACTCGAGGTGTGTGAGATGAACCTTTTTGATTTTTATTTTTTTTTCCCCCTCAGGGTCAGGATTAAAGCACGAGAGAGAGAATTTTTGTTAGGACTTGGATGTTTATTATTTCTTATTTTAGTTCCAGCCTCACTGAGCACGAGTGCTTCTACATGCTGAGTTAACAGAGCAAAAATGGAGAGCAGAGTTCTGTCTTTAAGGTCTTTTTAAGCTTAAGCTACTCAATTATGAGATGCCAACTAATTGATTTTTACTTTTAACTCAGTAACTAATCACCCATGTCCCACACTGCAGATTTTGCCAACCAATCACACAAAATCACCCAAACTGGTGAAGAAGAAGCAGACTGTGCCCTAAAGCCTCCATCTTGTTGCATATATATTACTGTATCCCAAAATCTTAAATTCTGAATCTCTCACCCTGTGAGATAACACACTTTTATTCAACTGCACACTCATTATTTCAGTGCTATCTGTCAATTTTGGAAGCATTTTCAGGTCAAAGGCAGTGTATTTTTTTTGAGATTCAGTCCCTGTCAGCACAGAAAGCCAGAATTCCTCTGTGCCCAGGGTTCCAGCATCAATGGAATGGCAGTCCTATAAAACAATTGGATAATTCTCTCTTTTTTTTCCTGGCTGAGTATTCATCAGGAAAGCTGAAATTTGCCAGTCATGAAGTACCTGAGAGAGAGAGAGAGCACAAAACCCCAGGATCACTGAGGTGGGAAAATCCCTCCATGACCACGGAGTGAGTCCAGGCTGTGCCCAATACCAACAATGGGACAATAATAAAATTCTTGGCATTGTTTTACTTGCTTTAAAATGTTAAAGACCTTCAATGTTGAGCCCCGTGGACTGGGAGGATGCTCCCAGAACATCAGATCTAATCTCTTCTTGCTGCAGCCGTGTAAATCTTTCATCAATAAATCATGAGACATTTTAAGGTTTCTTTAGTCTCTGCCAGGTCAGCTGGAAAGCTGTCCCAGAAATTCCTTTCACTCCAGGTTAAACCTCTAATATGATACAGCTTATGCATATTTTAATGTTGGCTTGAGAATAATTCAAATAGATTTTTTTTCACTTTCCTTCAGCATCTCCTTTTCCCAGTCCCCCAGGACATCCTCTTTTGTCTTCACAAAGCTCTCTGCCTTTCCTCCCATGTCTCATTTTCCTTGGCTGTTTCAGTAATCCTTGCCTGTTAGGGAATTTTAATGAATTTGAGACTGCACCTCTGAGCTGCTTTAGATGGTGGAATTTATTTTTTCTTATCTTCTACATAGACAAGAGAGGTGAATTCTGCTCACATCTTCACCTGCATGGTTCAGGAGGTCACAAAACCACTTGTTACAAGTGGTTTAAGGATTTATTAACCAATAAAACACTGCCACAAAGAATATTTATGTTATTAACCCAACAGTTAGTTATTTTGTTTTACTTTTGCCTCAGTGTGGATTTTCTGAACTAATCAGAAAGTCACACATAGCTTACAATACTGCACCCTAAAAAACTTCTTATTACCTTTATAACTACTTCTGTTTTTTCTGTATCCTAAACTCTAAACTCTAAACTTTACCTCGTTTAACATAAACTCCAAATGGACGTTTTTGCTTCTCCTATCTAAATTTGGAAGCCTTTTCCCAGGGTCTCAGCTAGAACCCTGTATTTAATTCCAAACTTTGGCCCCCGGGCCCGATATCCTGGGAGCTCTCGCTGCTTTTTTTGGATTCCAACATTTGGAGCTTTGAGCAGAGGGATGTGGAGGAGCCAGGGCAGCAAACAGCAGCTGCTCCCTCTGTCTCCTGCCCTTTGCTCAGGGTGGAGCCAGCACTCGTGGGCACCACAAAAACCAGAACTCACTTCCTCTCTTTGCCTCAGCCAGCTCTAATCTCCCATCCATTAGGAGTTATCTCTGAATAATGAATGGAGAATCCATTAACCAGGGGAAAGGGCAGCTGTAGAATTTATTAAAAAAAAAAAAAAAAGAAAAAGGGAAGCACTCCAAGCTTTTTTTCCCTCCCCAGCTTTCTTCTCTTCCATTAGCTGAGCTCCAGTTGCCAGAAAAAACAGTGGAGGAGTTAACCAGGCGAGTCAGTTGTAGGATGTGACAAGCAGTGAGTAGCAGCTCCAAGTTGTGTAAAACCACTCAGAATTGTTCCCGTGGCAGCTGCTGGCCGTGGCAGGAGGGAGGAATCCCAGATCCCAAATGTCTGCTGGGGTTGGGAAGGCTTTTTCAGCACTGTCCTGCTTGGGAGGAGCCAGTGGGAGGGAGTAATTTGGGGGAAGGAGGGTGCAGAACTTGAGGAGAGAGGAAATAATGAAGTGTGGGTGGAGAGCTGTGAAGATATCCTGCTGGAGTTTGTCCTGAGTGAAGGAAAGGATCCTTCTCTCTCTCTCTAGGATATGCTAGGAAAAACATCCATTAAAGGATTAAACTCCCCCAAATTATTTTATAGAATCCCAGAGTGGTTTGGGTGGGAAGGAACCTTAAAGCCCATCCCATTCCCACCCGTGGCATGGGCAGGGACATCTCCCACTATCCCAGGCTGCTCCAAGTCCTGTCCAGCCTGGTCTTGGACACTTCCAGGGATCCAGGAGCACCCACACCCTGTGCCAGGGCCTGCCCACCCTGCCAGGGAAGGGTTAACAGCTGGGATAAGGGGATAGCCTGTGGATCTTGTCTGGAAGATAAGCCAGCCAAGGTGAAGCTGTAAAATTGAAATCCAGTCGAGGAGTGGGTTCTAATTCCAGCCAGCTGGACAAATGTCACTGGAAAAAGTCCTGTGAAATTCAGTGCAGCCAAATGCCAAGTCCTGGAGTTCAGTGTGGGATGTCAGAGCTGTCTGCTCAGCCTGAGGCCAGGGAGTGGGGTGAGTGAACAGGAATGCCTGGAAATATCCCAGTATGGGGCTGGGGAGGCTCCAGCTGGAATCTCCTGGGTTTTTCTGAACCATGGGCAATTGGGAAGAGCTCAGAGGCAGTGGGAGCTGAGGATGTACCTGAGCTCTTTGACCCCTCACTACAGGTTGGGGATGGTTTCCAGCAGCACCTCAGACATTTCCAGGAGCAGTGAGGGGATCCCTGGGTGGTCTGTGGAGCTGGGAAGGGAGGCACAAGGTCACAGCAGTGATCCAAGCCTGTCAGGGCACCCCTGGCAGAGGCTGCTGGGGTTTGGGACCTGCCTGCTCCCTCCTCTGCTCCCTGCCCTCCTCCTGGGGTCACCAGCTCCAGGAGCAGATGGAGATCAGCTGCTGAGTGTGCTGGATTGGGCTCAGGGAGACACTGGGCATTTCTGGGGGAGGTTATGGAGTGTGTGATCTTGATTTAAACCAGTTTAAATTTGGAGAAACCTTTGATTCTGCCTTGTCGTAGAATCACTGAATCCCAGAATGGATTGGGTTGGGTTGGAAAGGACCTTAAATCCCATCAGTGCCACCCCTGGCATGGCAGGGACCCCTCCCACTGTGCCAGGGGGCTCCAAGCCCAGTGTCCAGCCTGGCCTTGGGCACTGCCAGGGATCCAGGGGCACCCACAGCTGCTCTGCCAATTCCAGACCAGCACCTCCCCATCCTCCCAGACAGGAATTCCTAATTCCCAACATCCCAGCCCAAGCTCCCCTTTCCCACTGGGAAGCCATTCCCTGGCTCCTGTCCCTCCATCCCTTGTCCCCAGTCCCTCTGCAGCTCTCCTGGAGCCCCTTCAGGCCCTGCCAGTGGCTCTGAGCTCTCCCTGGATCCTTCTCCTCTCCAGCTGAGCACCCCCAGCTCTCCCAGCCTGGCTCCAGAGCAGAGGGCTCCAGCCCTGCAGCAGCTCTGGGCTCTCCAACAACTCCATGTCCTTCTTCCATGAACAATGTCACTGAAAACTGTCTGTAAACCTACAATCTCTGGGCTTTGTGGCCTCTGAAATACTCTGCAGAATGTGCAGTTAATTCTTCATTTATGATTTTCAAATCAATTCTCACTATACAGCTAATTCCCACCTCACTGCCATGCAGGTTTGTTTAACCACATCTCATCCATCCCACCAAAGATCCCAGAAGGAGATGGAAAAACCCAGGCTGTCATTGATGTTTTGTGATCAGTTTTCAGCACGTTGCTGTTACACACCAATATTTAATGGCACAGCTTGATTGATGTTCCATAATGAATCAGAAATATCAGGAATGTACATTTGCAAGTGTGAGGACTGACTGACATGGACTCTGCTATGCTAGTAAAATAAAGCTAATTTATTTTATCGTTTACTAGTCACTATTTTCACATAAAATCTTTTACTTAAACTCCTTTATCTTTGTCTCCTTTAGAAATCTTCTGATTATTCGTCTTACACAAGTATTATCTTTGTTAACTCTTTTGCTAGCAAAGTCTTTGTTATATTTCCCCTCGTTAAAAAGTTAAACAAATACCCTAAACAGGATATTTTAACACCTTAAATTTATCTCTCCCATAACTTCCACTGTACTAAAACTAAGAAGTCTTCACTACCCAATTCAACTTGTATAACTATTCAATCTCCTACAAGCAAGATCAGGTAAAGCTTTATAAGACTGATCTTGATGCCTTCAGTTTTAGATTTTATATTTTTCACCCTCTGGGCTGTTTCAGTGGGTAATTTTAGGGTTTAGATTCAGTGTTACTGAGCTCTCTTCACAGAGTAGATAGATCAAACAATTCCTTCTCTAGTTTGATACCAAGGACAACTTTCAGCCCAAAAACAAACCCAAGGGTGAAGGGAGAAGGGAAACCAAGGAGGATGGAGCTGCAGAACCTGGAGCTGGAAATGCACAATGAACTCCAATAATGAACCAGAATTTATCAAAGTGTGAGCCCTGGTGCTCAGTCACCCATTCTGTGCCCATTTTGGGGTCACCTTTGGCTGTGGCACTGCCCAGGTGTGCCCAGGGAGGATTTCTTTTAATAAATCCCCAATTTCTCCTTCTGCTCTGGCTGGGCTCTGCTCCAGCTCAGCCTCTCACGGCATCAATCTGAGAACAATCTGAATCGAGTCTGAGTTGCAGAGAATGTTGAGTGATCGTCTCTGTGGCTGCTGGCATGACAAGGGACCCTCTGGGAAGGGATGGTGGGACAGCTGGTGCTCCTGGAGAAGAGCAGAGCCTGGGGAATGCTGCAGGGAGCACAGCCAAGCCCTGCTGTGCCCTGGGAGCTGTGTGGGACAGGGCTGTGCTGTCTCCCCAGGGACACGGCGGGGCAGGAGCGTTTCCACACCATCACCACCTCCTACTACCGAGGGGCCATGGGCATCATGCTGGTGTACGACATCACCAACGCCAAGAGCTTCGAGAACATCAGCAAGTGGCTCAGGAACATCGATGAGGTGAGCACACATCCCAAAGCTGGAGCCCCAGAGGGTCTCCCCAGAACACAGCTCTCCCTTCAGCCGTGCCACGAGCCCTGTGACATTAAAAACAGGAACCCCTGAAATGCCCACTGTGGGCCTGAGGAAACCTCGTGTTTGTGCTGGAGGAGGGTGGGAGGTGGGAAGAGCAGGTTTGGGAGCAGCTCACAGCACACAGTGAGGGGTAGAGGATCTGCTGTTTGCTGAGTGTGAGCCTGGAAATCCTCAAAGGGAATTCAACACCACCATCTCCACTCCCTCATAATCATGTCATGAAATATTTGGAGCTTTCTCATGGCTGGTGCAGGTAGCTTGGCTCCTGCTGCTGGGAGTCTTTGGGTAGCTGATCATTGCCCTTGGCAGAGGAGAACCAGAACAAGGAGGCTGCAAAATTTCAGGCAAGGTCAAATGAAGCAGAAGAAAGTGATGTGGAAGCATTAAGTGCCTGGATCCCCTCCCAAGTTTATCCTCCAGGAGTTCTGAGATGGCTAGAGAGCAGCACAGCTGGGAGTTCTTGGGTTTGTTATGCTGTTCCCAAGTGGAATAAATGTTTGGATTTTCCTAGAAAGCACAGAGATGGTCCTGTAGAGCTCAGCACAGGTGAGAGCTGTCAGGCACTGCTCAGTGCAGCCCTGAGGCTGGAGAAAGCAGCACAGCAAAAATGGGATGTTGGGATTTGAATTTCCCAGCACGAGAAGTGGGACACGATCGTGTTTCTGTGTGGTGGGAACAGGAGAGAGGGGATAAGAACAGGAGGAGACTCAGCAATGAGTTGGTGTAAACTTAAAACCGAGGCCTTTGGGTTCTGCAGCTGCTTTGTCAAAAAATTCAGAGGTGTCCCAGGTGAGTGATGGATGGCATTGGTACCTTCAGGGCTCTTGGTGGCCTCGTGTTTTCAACCTGGGCCACGCAAACTGGGGGCAGCTGATTTCAGGTGCATTTTGGAGGCTGCTGTGGCTCTAAAAGGGATGTTTGACACCTTAGGGAGCTGAGTGTCTGCAGAAATCACAGTCAGTGAGGTTGGAAAATCCTTTGGAGTTCATAGAGTCCAACCATCCCCAGAACTGCCCCATTGTCCCCAAGTGCCACATCCCCAGAGCTTTTAAATCCTTCCAGGGATGGGGACTCCACCACTGCCTGGGCAGCTGTGGGGAATGAATTTTTCCCAAATCCTTTCCTACTTTGCAGCTTTGCAGCCTCTCTGGAGCCTTCCATGGGGTTGGGGTGCCCCCAGTGCAGCACCCCTCAGCCCAGGGATCCATCCAGCCTGTCCTGATCCCTCTGCAGAGCTTCCTGCCCCCAGCAGATCCACATCCCAGCCCTGGGGCTGGCCAGGAGCTGAGCCAGGCTGGTGCCCTGGATGCCCAGAGTGCCCATGGAGGTGTTGAACAGGCTGTGCCAGCCCTGCTGCCCATTCCCAACTGGATGTGGCTCCATGCCCAGCTCTCCCAGCAGTTTGCACCTATCCAAGCCAGGACCAGCCAGTTTCTCCAGGAGAATGTCTTGGCAAAAGTTGCCAAAGGCTTCATCAAAGCCCAGGCAGATGCATCCACAGCTTTTCCCTCATCCATGAAGGTCACACTGTCATAGAAGGAGGTTGGTCAAGCAGGACCTGTCACAAAGCCAGGCTGGCTGGACCTGATCTCCTTCTTGTCCTGCACATGCAGGTGATCACACCCCAGGTGATCTTCTCCAGGACCTTCCCCAGCTCTGAGGGCAGGCTGACAGGCCTGGAGTTCCTGGATCCTCCTTCAGCACTTCTTGGAGCCTGGCTCCAGTGAGACAGGACCTTCCCAGCTCCCCAGGACTGATGAGAAATGTTCCAAATTACTCCTCCAGAAAGGCCTGTGCTGCAGGGAATGGGCTGGATGTGGGATTCCTCACACTGCCTCCTCCTGCCCCCAACACCGTGCAGGAAACACCAAACCCTCCCCTCCCTGCTCCCTTTGGAGACCCTGCCCCACTCTCTGTGTTCTGTTTCCCTTCTCTCCCTCATTTCTCTCTTGGGTCCTGCCCCCTGTTTTCCTCCCCAGCCCCTCTTTCTCCCCTGGCTCATCCCTCACATTGTAAAGTAGCAAAGTGAGGAGGAGAAAATCATTAACCAGTACTAGGAAGTCATTAGGAGGCTGGGGTTAATTAACAGCTTGTTCCTCTGCCACTCCAGAGTGAAGCAGGTGTTTTGGGTGTGCTGGGGGACATGTGTAACCCTGGAACCCTGTCCCTGTGTCCTTCCAGCACGCCAACGAGGATGTGGAGAGGATGCTGTTAGGAAACAAGTGTGACATGGAAGATAAAAGAGTTGTCCCTAAAGCAAAAGGTGAACAGGTGAGTATCAAACAAAAAACTTCTTGATCCAAGTCAGCAAATCACTGCCAAGACTTCTGCCTGCTCCAGAGGGTTGGGATGCCCCCAGTGGGATGTGCCAGGGAATGAGTGCAGGAGCTGATGGATGTGAATCCTGGGAATGTTTTCTCAGAACTGCCATGAATGGGATGAGTTCAGCTGCTGTTTCTGTTTCCTTTGATAACAGAATTCCCAGACATCCCTGAAATTCTTCCCTGTGTGACAGTGTGTGGTGTCTGTCCTCTTAGGCCCAGACACAGACATGGGATTATTTAGTAGATTTTAATTGTTCTGAATTGTGAAGTTCTGGATCTTCTGAGCCACTGCAGCCTGGCTGGTGCTGCTGGTGCCTGTTGGGGCTGAGGGAGTGACAGAATCACAAAATCCCTGAAGTTGGGAAAGAGTTCCCAGAGCAGCAAATCCAAGCTGTGTCCAATCCCCACCTTGTCCCCAGCCCAGAGCACTCAGTGCCACATCCAGCCCTTCCTTGGACACCTCCAGGGATGGGCACTCCAAAGCTCCCTGGGCAGCCCCTGCCAAGGCCTGCCCACCTTTTCCAGGCAGGAATTCCTCCTGCTCTCCAACCTCAGCCTGCCCTGGCACAGCCTCAGCCCATTGCCCCTTGTCCTGTCCCTGTCCCCTGGCAGCACAGCCCG
>JAGMWU010000049.1:535424-551289 GCA_018697195.1 Certhia americana
GCCCCACAGCCCACCCACCAGCCAATGTGGTGGTCCTGGTGCCCACGGGCACCATCTCTCCCTGCTCCCCCAACAGCAGTGGCCATGGGGGAGCAGCAGGGCCCACATTCCCACAGGATGGGGGTCCTGGCCTCCCATGCCACTACACAGACACCTGGCAGCAGTTGTTGCTGTGCTGGGGACCAGGTGGCACCAGGAAGTGCCAGGTCAGTGACTGTCCCCAGCCCCAGGTGGCACCAGGAAGTGCCAGGTCAGTGACTGTCCCCAGCCCTGCAAGGGATGCTGCCTGCCCAGGCTGACTCTTCCCCTCCCCTCAGCTCCCTCAGTTCTCTAGGCACAGTGTGTTGGATCTTCTTCAGGGCAGATCCGTGCCTGGATGGGGCTGGTGGTGCCCACCGAGGTGCACCTGGGTGTGGTGTGATACCGTGGCATCCAGGTCATTGAATCCCACACTTGGGCTGGAAGGGACCCCAAAGCTCCCCCATGGCAGGGACACCTTCCACTATCCCAGGCTGCTCCAAGCCATGTCCAGTCTGGCCCTGGAACAATCCCGAGGATCCAGGGGCAGCCACAGCTGCTCTGGGCACCAGGGCCTCCCACCCCACAGGGAAGAATTTCTCCCCAGTATCAATCTCTGGGGGAGCACACATGGGCCAGGCCATGCTCACGTGTGTCCTGGCTGGCACTGCCCCTGCCCCAGCTCCCTCCAGCCCCCCCCGGGCAGCTCCACTGTGTCCCCTGAGCTGTCCCCAAGGCCAGCCCATGGCTCACCTTGCTGTGCCCTGACCCTGCTCTCTCTCTCTCTCTGTGCAGGGCTCACGCGGGCGGCTCCGTGGCGGGCTGGGCTGGGAGTCGAGCCTGCGGCAGCGGCCGATGCAGCGACACACCTTCCAGGCTGGGGACCCCTACTACATCAGCAAGAGGAAGAGGGACGAGTGGCTGGCACGCTGGAAGCGGGAGGTGAGGGCTGGCACCAGCACGGGGTGGGCACCGCGTGGCCACGGCACCCCAAGGCCACCGCGGCGATCACAGGGGCGTTGGTGGCACAGAGTTCAGGGTTGGTGGCACAGAGTGCAGGGTTGGTGACACAGAGTGCAGGGTTGGTGGCACAGAGTGCAGGGTTGGTGGCACAGAGCCCAGCGTTGGTGACACAGAGTGCAGGGTTGGTGGCACAAAGCGTGGAGCTGGTGGCACAGAACGCGCGCGGGGTTGGTGGCACAAAGCTCGGGGCTGGCTGGGCACACGAGGGACAGTTGGTGCACACGGGGGGCTCTGGTGGGCACACGGGACACACCACCATGGCCGTGTCCTGGGGCTGGTGGAAGGGGTGCTCCTGCCTGCTGCTGGTGTCACTGTCACCTGAGGCTGGCCCCACGGCTCCGCTCTGAGCCCCTGTGCCCCCTGAGGCCACCTCACTTGTGGCTGCTGTGCACAGCCATGAGCCCATCCTCCCACGGGATGTGCCACCCGTTCCCGCTGCTTTCCCAGGGAACCATCCCGTGACACAGCCGGGCTCATGGCAGGAACCTGGCACAGGAACAGGGTACCCATGGTGCTGGTGGGCAGCAGGGACAGGGGCTCTGTGGGTGCCCCAGGGTCCCATCGCACCCCCAGCCCATTCTCAGCACTGTCCCCCACTGCCAGCGGGTCTCCCTGGCACTGTGTCCCCTCGTGCCACCTCCCTGGCACTATTTATATCCCTACTGCCAAGCACCCTCCTGCTGGCACCCACAGGGACAGTGGGGCCTGGCACAGCCAGGGCATCCCACAGGGCATGGCTGGCATGGCTGTGGGGCACAGGGCACGGCCACAGTGTCCCCCAGGGCACAGGGCATGACCCCGTCCCTCCTTCTGGGGGGGTCCCCAGGCACAGCCCCCAAGCTCTGCCCCATCTCACCAGACCGGAGCCCTTTGGCACTGGCACCTTCCCCTCGATGGAGCTCCCCAAACCATGAGAGGACCCCCAAAACTTCTGGGCCATGATTTTGGGGAGCAGAGCTGGCTGGTGGCCAGGTGACCATTCACAGCTGCCCCTATCCCTGGCTGCTGCTGGGGCCACCCCCTCTGTCCCATTTTGGGGACATTCCCCACTGTCTGTCCCAGCTGGGGTCACCGACCCCATTACAGTGGGACACTCCAGCCCCCTCCAGCCTGCCCTCCTCTTCCTCATCCCCTCAGCCTCTGAGGGGTGCAGTGACAGGGACACCCAGGGTCAGTGCAGTGACAGGGACACCCAGGACAGGTGCTGGCCCTCTCATGTCCTCGCTGGGACCTCTTAGGCCCCGTGCCAGCTGTGGAGATGGGGATGGAGATGGTACAGGCATGGGGTGGGGATGAAGATGATGGGGACGGCAAAGGATGAAGGGGGGAATGGGATGGGGATGAGGCAAGAACAGTGGCTGAGGATGGGAGGGAATGGAGATGGGATGAGGATGGGAATGGAGATGGGATGAGGATGGGAGAAGGATGGAGATGAGGATGGGAGGAAGATGGAGATGAGGATGGGGGTGAGGCAAGGACAGGGATTGGGGATGGGGCAGGGGATGGGGGATAGAATGGGGATGGGGTGGGAATGCCGCTGGAATGAGGATGGAGATGAGGCAAGGACAGGGATTGGGGATGGGGCAGGGGATGCCGCTGGAATGAGGATGGAGATGAGGCAAGGACAGGGATTAGGGATGGAGCTGAGGATGAGGGTGGGGGTGGACGGGGCTGGCAGAGCCGCTGTGGCCCCAGGGCAAGGATCGCTTGGGACAATTGTCCAGCGGGGATATCCAGACGATGTCCCTTAACGACCGGCGATGGGACATTTCCTGTCCCTCCGGGCAGAGCGGGGCCCCGCTGGCACCAGCACTGGGTGGGGGGGGGACACACGAGGTCCTGCTGTGACCCTTCCCCAGGACACTCCGGGTGTCACTCAACCCGTGTCCTTTGGCCCAGGGCCGCTCGTGTCCCCAAACATCCCAGGTCCCCAAAGCCCGAGCTGGGCTGGAAGATGTGCGGTGTCCCTGCTGTCACCCCACTGTCACCCGGGGGGGCACGGACCGGGTGATGTCACTCGGGGGGCACCCGGAGGGTGGCATCGGGACACGGCCGTGCTCAGGGTCCCTTGGGGTCCCTCTGCGCCCCGGGATCAGGTGGTGGCTCGGGAACCCTCGAGCAGGGGGTGGCAGGGCAGGGGTCCCGCTGTCCCCCCCCGGGGTGACACCACCCACCCCTCTGCACACAGAGGGGTCCCGGAGCCACCGCGCCGTGGGACCCCCGGCACACCGGGGACTGCCGGTGGGTCCAGGTGCGGCAGGGCCTGTAGTGGGGGGCAGGGACCCCGTACCGGGCTGAACCGGGACAGCGGGACCGGTGCCAGCCCCGCAGCAGTGTCCGCACCGGGCTGGACCGGACAGCGTGTCCGCAGACCGGTGTCCATCCGTGCCGGGGCCAACCGGCGCAGCGGGGCCGGTGCCCCCCCGCCCCGTCCCCAACTGGTGGCACTGGGGACACTGGTGGCACTGGTGCGGGGGGCGGCTCCAGCCGTGCGGGGCGAGGCCCCCGGGGCGCCGCCGCCCCCGCCCCGTCCCGGCGCTCCGCACAAAGGCCGGGGGGCCGCGGCCCCGGGACAAAAGGCGGCGGGAGCGGCCCCGCGGCGGGAGGAGCAGCCCAGCCCCGGACCGGAGCACGGCCGCGGGCCCGTGAGTACCGGGACGGACGGGCCGGCACCGGGCAGCACCGGGACCGCGGCCGAGACGGGGCGGACACAGCAAGCGGTACCGGGACCGGGCCGGAGCGCTCGGCGCCGTTCGGCTCCGTTGGGTTCCGTGCCGGGAGTCCGCTCTGGGCTGCGTTCGGTTCTGCTCGGAACCGTTCGGTTCTACTTGGGGATCCTCTGGGATCCGTCCCGGAGGCTGCTCGGCTGCTTTCGTTCTTCTCGGCTCCGCTCGGTTCCGTTCGGTTCTTTCGAACCTTGCGGTTCAGTTCGGTCCCTTCGGTATCGCTCCGTTCCCTTCGGGTCCGGCCCGGCCGCCGTTCGGGTCTCTTCGGCTCCTCTCGGTTACTCCGATTCTGCTCGGTTGTTTTCGGTTCCGTTCGGTTCCACTCGGGTCCTTTCGGTTCCACTCGGGTCCTTTCGGTTCCACTTCGGTTCCGGTCCGGCCCGTACCCCCCGCGCGCTCCCCCCCCCCCCGGCCGCAGCCAACCAGCCGGGCCGGGAGGCACCACGTGACCCGGAGCCCAGACAAAGGGCCGCCGGGCTGACCCGCACCGGCCCGGCCGGCTCCGCGCGTTCCGGCTCCGTGCGTTCCGCCCCGGGCCCGGCCCGGCCGGTCCCCGCGGGTACGTGACCGGGACCGGGACCACCGAGGGCCGGAGCGCCCGGGCCGCGCGGGGAGATCCGGCCGGGGCCGGGGGGACCCGAGATGGGGATCCGGAGAGGGTGACATGCACCGGGATGAGTACAGGGGGTACCGGGATGAGTACCGAGGGTACCGGGATGGGTACGGAGGGTACCGGGATGGGATCTGGGGGTACCGGGATGGGTACGGAGAGTACCGGGATGAATACAGGAGATACCGGGATGGGCTCAGGGGGTACCGGGATGAGTACAGGAGGTACCGGGATGAGTACCGAGGGTACCGGGATGAGTACCGAGGGTATCGGGATGGGTACAGGGGGTACCGGGATGGGTACGGAGGGTACCGGGATGGGTACGGAGGGTACCGGGATGTACAGGAGGTACCGGGATGAGTACCGAGGGTACCGGGATGGATACAGGGGGTACCGGGATGGGTACAGGGGGTACCGGGATGAGTACAGGAGGTACCGGGATGGGTACCGACGGTACCGGGATGGGCTCAGGGGGTACCGGGATGAGTACCGAGGGTATCGGGATGAGTACCGAGGGTACCGGGATGGGATCTGAGGGTACCGGGATGAGTACCGAGGGTACCGGGATGGGTACAGAGGGTACCGGGATGAGTACCGAGGGTACCGGGATGAGTACCGAGGGTACCGGGATGGGTACAGGGGGTACCGGGATGGGTACTGAGGGTACCGGGATGGGATCTGGGGGTACCGGGATGGGTACCGAGGGTACCGGGATGGGTACAGGGGGTACCGGGATGGGATCTGGGGGTACCGGGATGAGTACAGGAGGTACGGGGACGGGCTCTGGAGGTACCGGGATGAGTACCGAGGATATCGGGATGGGTACCGAGGGTACCGGGATGAGTACAGGAGGTATCGGGATGAGTACCGAGGGTATCGGGACGTACAGGAGGTACCGGGACGGGCTCTGGAGGTACCGGGATGGGTACAGAGGGTACCGGGATGGGTACAGAGGGTACCGGGATGAGTACCGAGGGTACCGGGATGTACAGGAGGTACCGGGATGGGCTCAGGGAGTACCGGGATGAGTACCGAGGGTACCGGGACGTACAGGAGGTACCGGGACGGGCTCTGGAGGTACCGGCATAGGTTCTAGCGGTCCCGGAGCACGGGGCTCAAGAGGGGGAAACTGAGGCAGGAGACCTCGACCGCGGTGGGCGCTGGTGGCCGGGCCGGGGGCTCCCTCAGACCCGGGCAGTGCAGTGCCACCCCGCCGTGTCCCCCGTGTCCCGGTGGCCATGCCGTACTCTGTCCCCATGTCCCCGGTGTCCATGCCGTGCCCTGTCCCCATGTCCCCAGTGTCCATGCCCTGCCCTGTCCCCATGTCCCCGGTGTCCATGCCCTGCCCTGTCCCCGTGTCCCCGGTGTCCATGCCCTGCCCTGTCCCCGGTGTCCATGCCCTGCCCTGTCCCCATGTCCCCGGTGGCCATGCCGTACTCTGTCCCCGTGTCCCCGGTGGCCATGCCCTGTCCCCGTGTCCCCGGTGGCCATGCCCTGTCCCCATGTCCCCGGTGGCCATGCCCTGCCCTGTCCCCGTGTCCCCGGTGTCCATGCCGTGCCCTGTCCCCGTGTCCCCGGTGTCCATGCCCTGCCCTGTCCCCGTGGCCCCGGTGGCCATGCCCTGTCCCCGTGTCCCCAGTGGCCATGCCCTGCCCTGTCCCCGTGTCCCCAGTGGCCATGCCGTGCCCTGTCCCCATGTCCCCGGTGTCCATGCCCTGTCCCCGTGTCCCCGGTGTCCATGCCGTGCCCTGTCCCCGGTGTCCATGCCCTGCCCTGTCCCCACAGGCAGAGAAGAAGGCCAAGGTGATCGCCGTGATGAACGTGGTGGAGGAGCCGGCGCGGGCCGAGGCACAGAAGGAGGAGGAGGCCAGCCCACCGCCCGCCCCACAGCAGCCCACCGACCCCGCTTCACCCAGCGTGGCCACCACACCCGAGCCCGCCGTGGCCGACGCCGGCGACAAGAACACCTCCAAATCCGCCGACGACGAGCCCGAGTACGAGGTGAGGGCAGGGCCGGGCGCAGCGGAGCCGCAGCGGGGCCGGGCCCCCGGCGTTGCCCACCCTGAGCCCCCCGTCCCTCCCGCAGGACGGGCGCGGATTCGGTATCGGCGAGCTGGTGTGGGGCAAGCTGCGCGGCTTCTCGTGGTGGCCCGGCCGCATCGTGTCCTGGTGGATGACCGGCCGGAGCCGTGCGGCCGAGGGCACCCGCTGGGTCATGTGGTTCGGGGACGGCAAGTTCTCGGTGGTAAGTGGCGCCCAGGGGGGCCTGGCGGTGGCAGGAGCCCTCCTCAGGGGGTCCCCATGGTCACCTCCTGTCCCCAGGTGTGCGTGGAGAAGCTGCTGCCCCTGAGCTCCTTCGCCAGCGCCTTCCACCAGGCCACCTACAACAAGCAGCCCATGTACCGCAAGGCCATCTACGAGGTGCTGCAGGTGTGTGGGGACACCCCCGGAGCTGGGGGGACATCCCAGGGGCAGTGGCTCTGTCCGTGCGAGCAGCAGCTGCCTCCCCACCCTGCACATCCCCACCTGGAGGGCTCTTAAAAGGCAGGGGGATCTGGGGGACCCCGAGGGGTGTTTGTGGTGTACTCTCTGAGGAGGGTTTGGGGGTGTTTGGGAATCGCCTGTCCCAGGCAGGGGTGGGTCTGGGGAGGTGGTCAGGGACTCTGGGGGGTCTCTGGGGTTCAGGGCACCTCTCAGCACTGCTGGGAGGGTCTCTTGAGGGGTGATGTGGGGGGATCCTGGCTTTGGGGGGGGGTCTCAGCAGTGCTGGGGGTCTCTTGACCGTGTTGGTCCCCCCCGAGGCTGGGGACTGCCTGGCTGGGGGAGCAGCCAGGGGGGACAGAGGACAGGGACCCCCTTCTGAGGTGGGTGACACCTGCACCCCTACAGGTGGCCAGCAGCCGGGCTGGGAAGATCTTCCCTGCGTGCCCTGAGAACGACGAGACGGACACATCCAAGGTGGTGGAGATCCAGAACAAGCAGATGATCGAGTGGGCCCTGGGTGGCTTCCAGCCCTCCGGCCCCAAGGGGCTGGAGCCCCCCGAAGGTGAGCAGGGGGGGACACTTGTCCTGGGGGACAATCACCGTCAGCTCTGGTGTCACCAGAGTGGGACAGCCCTGTGGTTCTGGGAGGTCCTGGTTGGGCTGGGACCCTGCTGAGGGGACTCTGGTGACGGGACCCGATGTGGGGACCCCGCTGAGGACCCCTGGTCCCGCAGAGGAGAGGAACCCCTACAAAGAAGTTTACACGGAGATGTGGGTGGAGCCCGAAGCAGCCGCCTACGCGCCACCCCCACCCGCCAAAAAACCCCGGAAAAGCACAACCCAGGAGAAGCCCAAGGTCAAGGAGATCATCGACGAGCGCACCCGAGGTACCTGGGGGGGCTGGGGGTGCCCCCATGGCCACCACTCCTCTCTCGGGGGGGTTGCTTTGGCCACGCTCGCTGCAGGGGTTGGGGACAAGAGCTGCTCCAGGCTGGGTCTCCTTCCCTCCCGGGGTGTCCCTCCCTTCACCCCACGCAGGAGGGGCCTTGGCTGGGGTCAGCTCTCCTGACTGCCCTGTTCCCACAGAGCGGCTGGTGTACGAGGTCCGGCAGAAGTGCAGGAATATCGAAGGTGAGTGCAGGGCACATCCTGCACCAGGGTATTTGGGGTTGGGGTGGGGGTCTGTCCCTTCCTGCCTCGGCCTCTCAGGGCAGAGGGGGCACAGAGGGGTGTGGGGACAGCTCAGGGGAAGGCAGCCAGGCTTGTCCTACCCCTCAGCCTGGCTGGCAGCAGGGACAGCAGCTGTGATGTGGCTGTGGCCCACCCTGGATGGTGGCAGGGACCCCCAGGACACTGCTCAGGGCTGTTGGGGTCTGGCGTGGGGCTGGAGGGCAGTGGGAGGGAGCCTTACCTGCTGCTCCCAGCTCTGGTGTGACCCCAGCATGGGGTGAATGTGTCCTGGGGACTGCAGGACAGGGGTCAGGGTGTCCCCATGCTAGGGTGGGGTGCCAGGGCCATATCTCCCCTTCTCCCCCAGACATCTGCATCTCCTGTGGGAGCCTCAACGTGACCCTGGAACACCCTCTGTTCATCGGGGGCATGTGCCAAAACTGCAAGGTATGGCATGGGGATGGCCATGGGGGCACGGCCTGTGGGGGCTCACGGGGTGCCCAAGCCTGTGGCGGGGTCCCCAGTGTCCCCAGGCCCGCAGTGACACCTCGGCTGTCCCCAGAACTGCTTTCTGGAGTGCGCCTACCAGTACGACGACGATGGCTACCAGTCCTACTGCACCATCTGCTGCGGCGGCCGCGAGGTCCTGATGTGTGGAAACAACAACTGCTGCAGGTGCAGGGCTGGGGCTGGGGCTGTGGGTGCAGGATTGGGGGCTGTGGGTGCCACGGGGCTGGGGTAGAGCTGGGCAGCTTTCTCTGGGGCCCCTCTCCTGGCTGGCATGAGGCTGGGCACGTTCAGTGTTGTCACATTCCTGCCATGTGGTTTTGGTGATGCCAGTCCTGGTGTGGGACTGGAGGAGTTTGGTGATGTCCCAGTCTCAGGAAAGGGACTGGGAAGTTTTAGTGGTGTCCCAGTGTCAGTAAGAGATTGGAGGGGTTTTGGTGATGCCCCAGTCTCAGTAAGGGTTTGGGAAGGTTTGGTGGTGTCCCTGTCTCAGTAAGGGACTGGAGGAGTTTGCTGATGTCCCAGTCTTGGCAGAGGAGTTCAGTAATGCCTGCCCTGCTTTGGGGCTGGGATATTTTGGCAATGCTGTGGTCAGTGGCACAGGAGCAGGCAGGTACGGTGATGCCAGAGCTGGCATGGGGCTGGGAGGTTGTGGTAGTGCCACTGTCCCAGTCCTGGCATGAGTCTGGGGAGGCTGTGGTGCTGCTGCAGTCCTGCCATGGTCTGTGATGTCAGTCCTGTGTCAGACTGGGAGGTTCTGGTGATGCCAAATCCTGGCATATGGGAATTTGATGATGTCATTGAGGAAACTTCCCAGTCCCAGCATTGCTGAGCCTCCTGTGCTGTCAGAGGCTGTCCCTGCTGTGGCCACTTCCCCTTTTCCTGACAGCCCTGCTGGGCTCCCACAGCTCCGTGCCCAGTCTGACCCTGTTTCCTCACCCATTCCAGCCCAGGTTTCCAATGGCTGAGTCTCAGATGTCACATTTGGTAAAGCCATTTATTCATGCCACAGAAATACAAACGCAGCTCCTCAGAGCTGGTGGCTCTGAGGAGGGATCCCAGTAAAAGAACCCCTCAGTTTTATCCCCTCAAGCTGTTCCTCCAGTGTCCTCAGCTCCTGTCCCTCCACCTGGCTGGCTGGCACCTCTCTTTATCTCCTTTGTTGTGTTATCCCGACTCCTGCTGTGTTTCTGTGTCCTTTCACCCTTCTGGGTCACCCTTCCTGTCCTCTTTTGTTATTCCAAAGCTCCAAAGCTCAGCAGATCTCTGTTGGGGCTCCACCCTGAGCTCAACCTCTGCAGCTCAATCTGCATTTCAGACCCCGCCACTGGACCAGATTTATTCACCTCAACACCAGTCTGGGATATTTTGTGATGCCTCAGTCCTCACGTGGAGCTAGAGAGGTTTTGGTAGTGCCACAGACCTGGCATGGAAATCAGGTGCTGCCAGTCCTGGTGTGGGGCTTGGGAATGTTTTGGTGATGCCAGTTCCCAGCATGGTGATGGTGATTGTGGTGATGGTGGTGATGCTTCAGTCCTGGTGTAGGAATTCAGTGATGCCAGCCCTGGTTTGGGGCTAGGAGGATGTGTGAGATCCCAGTGCAAGACTGGAAAGATTTCTGTGGTTCCACATTCCTGCCATGGGCTTGTTTGGGGCTGGGATATTTTAACAATGCCACACGTGTGTAGGGTTAGGAGGTTTTGGGAATGTTTTGCTCCAGGTGTGGAATTGGGGGAGTTTTGGCAATGCCCTGGATGGAGCTGGGAAGTCCTGGTGATGCCACAATCCTGACATGGGGACTGGGTGATGGCAGTCCAGATGTGGGGCTTTGGAGGTTTTGGCAGTGACAAGAATCCTGTCAGGTTTCTTTTCTCTGGCAGTGCTCCAGTACTGCCGTTGGAGCTCGGTGGTACCGGGGATGGCCCAGCTCTGGTGTGGCACTGAGGATTGATTTCACGTTGAGCTTTTTGGTGATGCCACACTCCTGCCATGGGATTTTGGGTGATGCCAGTTCTGCTTTGAGGCTGGGGAGGTTCTGGTGATGCCACGATCCTGCTGTAGGGCTGGGGCAGGTGGTCTCAGACCAGGAGGGGGTGTGTGGGCAGATCTGGGGTGATGTCCCAGTCCTGCTGGGGGGGACTCTGGTGGTGTCACAACCCCACTGCTGACACTGGCTCTCACCTGTGCCAGGTGCTTCTGTGTGGAGTGCGTGGACCTGCTGGTGGGCCCGGGGGCAGCACAGGCGGCCATCAAGGAGGACCCCTGGAACTGTTACATGTGCGGCCACAAGGGCGTGTACGGGCTGCTGCGGCGCAGGGAGGACTGGCCCTCACGCCTCCAGATGTTCTTCGCCAACAACCACGACCAGGAGTTTGTGAGTGCCCCCTCCCCGCTGACCCCCCAGGCCCCCTCCAGGCTGACCCCTCCACGCTGACCCCATCCCCGTGGCTTCCAGGACCCACCCAAGGTGTACCCGCCGGTGCCGGCTGAGAAGAGGAAGCCCATCCGGGTGCTCTCGCTCTTTGATGGCATTGCCACAGGTGGGTGGGGGTCCCCTGGGGCCCCAAGGTCCCCCCCCCCAGGGCGTGTGTGGGATTGGATGGCTGGGGTGGGCTCAGGCCATAGGGTGTGGATCGATCTGTGGGTGTTCCCATGGGCAGCCCCCATTGTGTCCTTCTCCTCAGGGGTCAAACACTGGAGGGGAGCAGGGAGGGGACAGCCCTGGGGGGTGGGACAGGGCTGTTGTGCCTGCTCCCCGTGGCCCACTCCCCTGGCTCCCCACAGGCTTGCTGGTGCTGAAGGACCTGGGCATCCAGGTGGACAGGTACATCGCCTCCGAGGTGTGCGAGGACTCCATCACCGTGGGCATGGTGAGGCACCAGGGCAAGATCATGTACGTCGGGGACGTCCGCAACGTCACCCAGAAACACGTACGTGCCATCCTGCCACTCGGCCTCCTGACCCCCTCCCTGCCAGCGCCGGGACCCCCAACCCAACCCCTGAGGCTGCCAGAGCTCCAGGAGCGTTTGGAAAGTGCTTGGATCTGGGGTGGCAGTGTCGGGGTGTCCTGTGCGTGGCAGGAGGGGACTCCTGGTCCTGCTGGGTCCCCTCCCACTCCATGAGCTTGGCCACCATCGTCCCCCAGGCTGTGACAGCACTTGGCTCACCTGGAATCTCCTTTCCCTCTTGCAGATACAGGAGTGGGGTCCCTTTGATCTGGTGATTGGGGGGAGCCCCTGCAACGACCTGTCCATCGTCAACCCTGCCAGGAAGGGGCTCTACGGTAGGAGAGGGCTGGGGCTCCACAGGGGTGGGGCTGCCCCCCCAGGGCCCACAGAGACCCCCCCAGCCCTTACCCCAGCCTCTGCTGTCTCCTCCCAGAGGGCACTGGGCGCCTCTTCTTTGAGTTCTACCGCCTGCTGCACGAAGCCCGGCCCAAGGAGGGTGACGACCGGCCCTTCTTCTGGCTCTTTGAGAACGTGGTGGCCATGGGGGTGAGCGACAAGAGGGACATCTCACGCTTCCTGGAGGTCAGTGCCCACCCGGGGTCATCCCCCTCCAACCCCAGGGACCCCCAGGTCCCACCCCCAGCCCCCCTGACCTCTCCTCCTCTCCCTCCCTCAGTCCAATCCCGTCATGATTGATGCCAAAGAAGTGTCTGCAGCGCACCGGGCACGGTACTTCTGGGGAAACCTGCCCGGCATGAACAGGTTGGTGAGAGCAGCCCAAAGCTGAGCCCCTGGCCTGGTTCTGGGAGGGTGGGCTGCACTTCTGGGTCCTCCCTCAGCCCAGGTGTGGCTCCGGGGGTCCCCTGACCCTGGCCAGTGCTGGGCAAGAGCGGGAGTGTCACAAAGAGGTGATGGCACACCCTAGAAACCTGTGGTGGTTCCCCCATAGGGGTGGCTGGTCCTGTCCCAGTTCTCCTGTGCTGGAGGGGTGGCACTGAGCTGTCCTTTGTGTCCCTCTTGGATGTTGGCTGTGGTGGCTCCCACAGGAATTGGCTGCTCCTTGCCCATCACCTGTGCCACAGACCCCTCAAAACAGCCATGGCCACCTTGTGACCCCTACAAACCCCAGCTGGAGACCTGTCCTGTACCCACAGAGGGGGGACAGTATGGGGACACGGTGCTGCCACCCCCTGCCCACCATCTCTCCCCCCACAGGCCACTCGCATCCACCGTCAACGATAAGCTGGAGCTGCAGGAGTGCCTGGAGCACGGCAGGATAGCAAAGGTCAGCCAGGGCCGGGTGCTGAGGGGGTGCCTGAAGGGACAGGAGAGGGTTCCAGCGCTGTCACCAGCCATCCCAGGCTCCCTGGGGCGCAGGGTGGGGGTTTCAGGAGGGGTCAGCAGTGTCTGGAGTCACCCCAGCCTGACCAGCCTGTACCTCTTGCAGTTCAGCAAAGTGCGGACCATCACCACTCGCTCCAACTCCATCAAGCAGGGCAAGGACCAGCACTTCCCCGTGTTCATGAACGAGAAGGAGGACATCCTGTGGTGCACGGAGATGGAGAGGTACCGAGAGGGCACCGGGACGGGGCTGGGGGCGTCCTGCCCACACCACAACCCTGACCCCCCCCCCCTCCTCCCCGTGTCCCGCAGGGTCTTTGGCTTCCCCGTGCACTACACGGACGTGTCCAACATGAGCCGCCTGGCCCGGCAGAGACTGCTCGGCAGGTCCTGGAGCGTGCCGGTGATCCGCCACCTCTTCGCGCCCCTGAAGGAATACTTTGCCTGCGTTTAGAGATGGGCAGGAACTGGCCACACGGAGCGAGTCGGAAACAAACCCATCCACGCCAAGAGAAGTGAACACACGGAATGAGAGAAGAGTCAGCACCCAGAAGAGAGACGGGATTTCGCAGCCCGACGGGAACCCAGCACACGTCTCCCCCAGCGAAAAGGGGTCGGTGTCCTCTCCGGAATTTCCCAGGATCAGCTTTAGCTATTTAAAAACAAACAAAAACCACAAGAAGCAAACAAACAACGAAGACGGCGAAAGCAAACAAACGACGACAAAACAGAGGAAAAAAAAAAAAAAAAGAAAAAGAAAAAAGAGAAGAAACCAAAACCAATTTTTTTTTTTTTTTTTTTTTTCTTTTCTTTTTTTTTGGGTAACCTTTTAATTTTTTCCGCTCTTTTCTGGCTGGGTTTTCCTGTCGGTTTGGTTTCCACTTCTCGGAGCAGCAGCGGGCGAGACGCCGTCGCCAGCGCCGCTCTCGGAGAGGGGGAAACGGCAGCGGGAAAGCCCAGTCGGGAGGGAGGCGGAGGCAAAGGAGACCCGCTCTGCTCCGAGACCCGCTCCGAGACCACTCCGCTCCGTCCGTGCCAGCGCCCGGCCCCGGCTGCGGCAGCGCCCGGCGGCTCCAGCGCCCGGCGGCTCCAGCGCCCGGCGGCTGAGCCTCGCTCTGTTCCACCAGCACCGCTCTCCCGGTGACATGGAGCCAACCCCGGCAGGGATGCCGGGGACACACACACCACACACACACCTTTTCTACAGTATTTTGGGTGCCTACCACACGGAAACCTTGAAGAGAGCAGATCTTAGAAGCCGCTGTTACCTCTTGTTTACAGTTTATATATATATGATAGATATGAGATATAGATATATATATATATAAAAGGTACTGTTACTACTGTACAACCTGACTTCATAATGGTGCTTTACACAGCGGGGTGAGTCGAGACATCAGCTTCCACGTTGCCTTACGTGCCGGGCCTTTCCGAGCGAGCGGCAGGGCCGGGGCGGCCGGGCGGAAGCGTCTCCATCCCGAGTCATGCAATAACCTTTTTCTGTCCCGAACGGAAGCGCCTCGGCGGTGTCCCCCCCCCCCCTGCCCCGCCGGCGTCACCCCACAGCGTACTGGTGCTCTTCTGCGTACGTGGTGTCCGGCAGGGCCGGTGCTGGCTGTCCCCCCGGTGCCCCGGCAGCAGTGTGTGTGTGTAGGGGGGTTCTGCCCCCTGGCCGTGTCCCGTGCCCCCACCGGGGCGGCGCGGGGCACGGCGCTGCGGGGGACAGGCCCTGACCGAGGGCGGTGGCGGTGATGCCAGCAGGGCAGGGGGGGGACAGAGCGGTGCCGGAGCGCGGCCGGGGCGTTTCCGGCATGGCACGGGGATGGCTGCGGGTCCCGGACCCTGGTGCTACATCCGCGGGGCCGGGCTGGCGGCAGGAGGGCGATGCCCCGGTGAGCCGGGATGGCACCCCGGCAGCGTCACCGCGGGCCGCCGGGGCCATCGCTCCCCTGCCCACTCGCGGTTTTGGAGCCAGCCACGTCCCCGTCGGTGGCCGCGTGCCCCGCCGGGGACGCCGTGGTGGCATCGCCGTGGTGGCATCGGCGGCGGTGTTGGCAGCCCCGGCCGCAGGGGCCGGGAGCCGCGGTGTGAGCAGAGCGCGGGCAGGTGCTGGTGGTGGATGGTGCTACTGGTCTGGCGGCCGCCGTGCCGCGGGGTCCGGCCCGGTGCGGCCCCGGTGCCCGGACCCGGTGGGGCAGGGACTGGTGCTAGGGCACGGGGAGGCTCCCGGAGGGCCCGGGCCCGTCGCTGTCTCTTCTCTAACTGTGAAAGGCGCGGGCTCCGGGGCCGCGCTCGCTGCGGGGTGCTGGCTAATGGCAGCGAGGCGCGGCCCGCGCGCTCCGAGGTGCTGGGGGCGCAGCAAGGGGGCCCCCATCTCCCCTCCCTCCTGGTGCTACTGGGGGCTTGGGGGCCCCTCTGGGTGCGGGGGGCACGGGGAGCTGAGCCGGCGCAGGCGGCCACGGTGGGGGCACCGTGGGGCCTGGCATTGCCGGGGAGGGCACCGGCCCCGGGCTCCTGCTCGCTGCCGGGGCCGGGGCCGGGTGGCACAAGGTGACACAGGGTGGCACGGGTCGTGCCTGCTGCTGTCTGAGCCCACGTGGCCCCACGACCCTGTCTGTGGGGCTGGCGTGGCTCTGGGCACTCTGTGTGCGGCACGGTGGGCACTGCGGGTCCTGCATGGCCCTGCAGCACTGCTGCAGGTCCTGCATGGCTCCACGGCACAGGCTGTGGGTCCTGCACGGCCCCACAGTCCTGGGTGCAAGTGCTGCATGGCCCTGCAGTGCTGATTGCAGGCCCTGCAGTGCCGATTGCACGCCCTGCGTGGCCTCGCCGTGGCAAATTCGGGTCCTGCATGGCCCCACAGCATCGTTTGTGGGTCCTGCACGGCCCTGTGGCATTGGGTGCTGATCCTGCATGGCCTTGAGGTGCTGGGTGCTGGTCCCGCACGGCCCTGCGACGTTGTTGGCAGGTCCTGCACGGCTCTGTGGCACTGGGTGCTGACCCTGCACGGTCCTGCAGCTCCGGGTGCAGGTCCTGCA
>JAGMWU010000049.1:561400-574653 GCA_018697195.1 Certhia americana
TGTCCCTGCCCCTGTCCCTGTCCCTGCCCCTGTCCCTGCCCCTGTCCTGCCCCTGTCCCTGTGTCTGTCCTGACCCTGTCCCTGTGTCTGTCCTGCCCCTGTCCCTGCCCCTGTCCTGTCCCTGTCCCTGCTGCCTCTTTGGGGCTGGGTTTGCATGTGGGGTTTGTGCTGCTTGTGTGGGCTCGCGGGGTGCTGCTGCATGCTGGGGTGATGTAACCTGGCCAAGGAGCTGCTTCCCTAACCCCAGCCGTGTCCTGTTCCTGCCATTCCCAGCCCTGGAATTTGGGAGGGGGGGGTGTCTGCCCCACTCAGCACACAGCTCCTGGGGTGAACCCCTGACTGCCAGAACAGGGGATGTTCCAAAGGGAAAAGTGGGGAATTCTCCCCTGAGTGACAGCCTGAGGTGGGAAATGATTCCAGAGGGAATTGCTTTGTCTGGAGCCTCCCCTGAGCCCAGTGAGCTCCATCCCAGGGGAATTTCCCTGCTCAGCAGCTCCCTGTGCCTGTGGGATCCCAGGATAGAACAAAGTCACCCTGGGAGAGGGAAATCCCTGTGGGATGAGCTGGGAGAGGGCTGGGAAGTCCAAATGCAGCCCGAGGGGGAAGCAGGAGGGAAGGGTTTGATCCCATTTTTGTTTGGGAATTGGAAAAGTCACCTCGGTCCTTGAGGCCTTGGAGTAGGAGTGGTGGGAAGAGGGATTGCAGGGGGGAAAGGATTCCAGAGGAGAAGGAATTCCAGAGGAATTGCAGTAGGAAAGGATTCCAGAGGGATTCCAGAGGAGAAGGAATTCCAGAGGGATTGCAGTGGGGAAAGGATTCCAGAGGAGAAGGGATTCCATAGGGATTGCAGTGGGGATGATCCAGAGGGGAAGGGATGCTCCAGGGGGAATCACACAATGGGGAAGGGATGCTCCAGAGGAGAAGGGATTATCCGAAGGGATTTTCCAGAGGGATTGCAGTGCAGGAAGGGGTGCTCCAGGGGAGAAGGGATAATCCAGGAGGATTGCAGTGGGGAAGGGATTCCAAAGGGGAAGGGATGATTCCAGAGGGATTGCAGTGGGAGAAGGGGTGCTCCAGAGGGGAAGGGATGATCCAGAGGAAAAGGGATACTCCAGGGGGGAAGGGATGATCCAGAGGGATTGCAGAGGGGAAAAGGGATGCTCCAGAGGAGAAGGGATTATCCAGAGGAAAAGGGATAATCCAGAGGGATTGCAGTGCAGGAAGGGAGGCTCCATAGAGGAAGGGATGATCCAGAAGGGAAGGGATAATCCAGGAGGATTGCAGTGGGGAAGGGATGCTCCAGGGGGATCACAAAATAGGGAAGGGATGATCCAGAGGGGGATCACTCAGTGGGAAGGATCCTGCTCCTCCTTCCTCCCCTTCCCCAGCAGCTCTCAGAGCCCACTCCTCACCATCCCCTTCATTTTCCACTCACCCTCCTTCCCTTTTCCCTGCTCAGGCTGAAGAAGCTTGGAAATTTTCATGTGGAGTTCCAAAGGTGGAAGGGGGGTGGCTGGAATTTGGGAATTCCGGGCAGGAAGGCACAGCTTGGGTGGTTCAGGGACATCCTCAGCAGGGCAGAGCTCACAGCAGCAATTCCTCACACCTTGGGTTGGCCTCAGAGCCTGCAGACACCTCCACACTCTGCCTCAGCCCTGGCAGCAGGCACAGTAAATCAGGGCTGTAAAACTAAACCTGGGACTGGAGATCCCCTTGGGAGCAATTTGCCAGCTCACTGGGAGAAGTGTAAATAGCGAAAATGGTCATTTTCAGAACAGAACCAATATTTGCAAGGTATCAAAACTCCTAGTTCAGGCAAAAATATAAAAAAACTGTAATTTATGTAGAACTCACAGGTTTGTGAATTCCAGAAATCTCTCAGATTGGTTATTTTTAACTGGATTTGTGGGAAATCTGGGAGTTGTGCAGAGCCACAAGGGCCCCCCAGAGCCTCCTTTTCTCCAGGCTCAGCCCCTTTCCAGCTCCCCCAGCCCCTCCTGGGGCTCCATTCCCTTCCCCAGCTCTGTTCCCAGCCCCTCCAGGTCTCTCCTGTCAGGAGGGTTCCAGAGCTGTCCCCAGCACTGGAGGTTCCCCAGCAGTGTCAGCACAGGGGACAGGCACTGCCCTGTCCCTGCTGTCACCCAAGAGCTGTCACTGTCCTATTTCCCACCTGGGAGGTGTGGAATCCTCCCCCCAGTCCTGTGCTGGGTCCCCATGTGGCTCCCAGCAGGGACACCAGGCTGGCAGAGGCTGTGACCCTCCTGTCCCTGCCTTGGGGACACAGCTCACCTGCTGGGCCTCCCTGGGTTTGCTCCTGTCTGCAGCATAAAAAGCCAAACAAAATCCCCCCAAGAGTGGAGAAAAGATGAATCTGTCTGCACTCTCCCTGTTTGGGTTGGAGAGCTGCCCCCTTCCCTGGGGGGAATTGCACAAATGTTTTCCCCACAACCCTTGTTCCAGTCCTACACGGTTCTTTTTGGGGGAAAAAACCCCCCCAGCACAACTTTGAATCCTTCTGGAGTCCATGCTCAGCTCAGCCCGAAGCTGCTCTGAGGCTCCCCCAGATTTTGGGAGTGCTGGGGTCAGTCAGAGGAACTTGGGGGGGTTGGTTTTGCTTTTCTCCCAGCCTGCAGCACCCAGGGTCTCCTCTCCCTGGGGTTTATCATGGCAGCTTCAGGTGGCATTCCCTTTGGCACTGGGGGTTGGAGCTGGGATCTCTGCCTGAGCATTTTTGGGGCTCTCTGGGGGTTCCCCAGCAGGGTGGGGACACTCATGGGGTCTCTCTGCAGCGGGACGTCGCCGCTGGCCTGCCTGAATGCCATGCTGCACACCAACTCCCGGGGGGAGGAGGGCATCTTCTACAAAGTCCCCGGCAGGATGGGAGTCTACACCCTCAAGGTGAGTGCCAGGGCTCAGAAAAAAAGGGTTGGATTCACAGCCCAGAGTCCCTGAAGTTGGAAAAACCCAATGGGATCGTCCAAACTGTGCCACGTCCCCACCTCATCTGCAGCCCCCACATCCAGGCCTTCCTTGGACACCTCCAGGGGTGAGGGCTCCAAATCTCCCTGCCAGGACCTGACTGAGCAGCCTTTGCAGAGAGGGATTGCTGTTGGTGTCCAAATTATCCAGGATAATCCCCCAAAAGGGATGGATCCCTCCTTTCTGCAGCTGCAGGTGCCCCTCTTTACCCGCAGGGCAGTTTGCTGATGGTAATTACTGTCCCAGCAGTGAAAGAGTAATGAAAATGTGAATGAAATTCTTAAAACGGGTAACTTCACTGCTCTCCGCTAGTGTGCTAGGGTTGATGGATACCTACCTTGTTCATCAGTGTCAGGGAGAGAGGGACAGCGTGGGGGAATTGAGTCTGATTGGCATCAATAAAAATCAGCTGTGTTTTAATACAGCTGGATAGTGCGCTAGGCAATAAGGAAAGGAGGATAAACGTAGATAGGAAAAGGCATTTGGTGTGCGCGTTTGGTGCGAGATTTGATCTCTGGAGCACACCCAGGGGACCCCTCCCAGGTGCCAGAGGCCAAGCACCATACGGTGTCAGCCTGACTTGGGCACGCAAGGGATCCAGGGGCACTCCACAGCTTGCATCTGGGCAACCCTGTTGCAGGCCCCTCCCCGCCCATCCACAGGGAACCAATTCCTGCCCATAAATATCGCACTGACACGACCCATGTCCCTCTGGCACTGGGATCCAGACCCTGGCTCCTGTTCCTCCAGCTTTGCCTGGGGGGTGATACAGGGGTGGGGTAATTCTAGGGAAAGACACCTGGAGCAGAATCCAGGTTGGTAGGTCCAACCTGCATTGCAGTGCTTGTTAGGGACTCCACAAGCAAGGGTTTGGGACAATCCTGTGGGACAGCACAGGGCAACGGAGTGGTGGCCAAACCCATCTGCGGCCTTGGGGTTTTGTGTGGCACGGGGCTGCCCGGGCTGGAGCTGACTCTGTGGTGGCTCTGTCGTGTCCCTTGGCAGTAAGGCATCGCCGAGGGTGAGAGGAGCTGCGCACACGGAGGGATTGAGGCGAGGCAGTGATGGCCACTCTGACTCGCAAGCTCCGAGCACAGCAGTCCAGCAGCGACGGCTGCGCCGCCCCAAGGACGCGCAGGAGAAGCAGGGGAAAGGAAAGGTGCAGTTCTGCTTTGGCGTTTGAATGCCCAGGTGTGAGCTGGGGAAGGGAGGAAGCCCTCCTTGGGGGTATGGGCAATTAAACACCCTCGACCGGTCTGACTTGACGTATTTTGATAATTCGGGCTCTCAGGCAGAGTTAATGGGGAGAGGAATAAAGTTCTTATTAGAGATCTAAAATTAAAATGCAGTAACTAGAAAAACAAAACTGCAGAGTCAGGGTGCAGCTGTCCCGTTGTGGTGTCAGGGCTTGGTGGCAGTGCCATACCCATGGGGCTGCAGCCCTCCTGCAGTTGCAGAGGTGGCTCTGGGGGAGCCGGATCCTGGAGAAAAGGGGGAGATTCCCTCTGGAGCTGCTAAGTGGGGAGAGCGGGGCCTGAGCCTGTTCCTCTGGGCTTGACAGTGGGAAAGGATCCTTGGTGTTCACCAAATATCCCCAAGATCTGGATCAAGGTAGGACTGCGTGGTGTTCCCAATACAGATTTTTAGCAGGTAGGATGCTTGGTGTTTCGCCATAATCCCAGTTTTCCAGCGTAGGAATGTTCACGGTTTCCCATATCCCAGATGTTTCTCCAGGTAGGGAATGCTTGCGCTGTTCCAATCCAGATTTTTCTCAGGTAGGAATGCTGGTGTTCCCAACCCAGATTTTTCTCCAGGTAGGAATGCTTGGTGTTCCCAATCCCCGATTTTCTCCAGGTAGGAATGCTTGGTGTTCCCAATCCCAGATTTTTCTCCTATGGGAGGCAAAGCATTGGTGTTCCCAAATATGCAGATTTACTTCAGCCAGTGTGAGGAATGTTTGGTGTTCCCACAACTCAAGATGTTTCTCCTAGGTAGGAATGTTTGGTGTCCCGAACCCAGCTTATATGTCCTCCAGGTAGGAATGTTTGGGTTGCGCATAATCCCAGCTTTTTCCAGGTGGGATGTGTGTGGTGTTCCCAACAAGACACGATTTTATCTCCAGGTAGGAATGCTTGGTATTCCTAATCCAGATTTTTATCCAGGAGGAGATGAATCTAGAAATTTACTTTGGATTTCCTGGCCTGCTTTAGCTCCTCTCCCGTCTAAGCCAGGCGGATTTTGAGGTTTTGAGCTCCTCTTAGTGTTCACCCTTCAAACCCACTCTAGCCTCAGCATGCACAGTAATCCTTGGCTGAGGCAGGACACCATCTTATTTAATTAACACGAATTCAATTTTTTACATTTGTTTTATATTTATTGGAAATTAATTTAGAAGTTATTCCACAGTGCTGTCTGGCTGGAGGCAGGAGGGTGCTAGATGGTGTCATCTGACTGCAGCCACAGGTCAGTACAAGAACTGGAGCTGAGAGCACTGAAAGCACAGGCACGTGCAAAATGTTAAAAAAACCTTAAAGAAATTAAAACTGCACTCTGATCCATACTTTGACAGAAAGCTGTAGGACAGTCTGATTGAAATATTCTCAGTGTTAACAAATCCTCTCACAAAGGTATTGTGGTCAATAAGGCAAAAATCATTTCATTTTTATCAAATCCTGCGTCGATATTGCCGTCATATAAGGGGATATCTTGCTGTTTTTCCTGCACTTCCAATGCTTACAATATAGGTAAAAGCTGTCCAGCGGAACTTATCTATATATTTAGGCGAGGTTTTTATGTAGAAATAATGGAGATGATTTGAGATAAAAATTTTTATATATCACATTACCAAGGGCTGAAAGGCAGGAGGAACCCAGGGAGAAGGAATGGAATCTGACCCTGAAGCAGAAGTACCCAGAATAAAAGGCAAGTGTGAAAAAGATAAATACAAAAAAGAGGAGCTGATCCTCCCTGGGGCCCTGGCACTGAGGAGTTTCCTGAATGGAAATTTTGGACTGTACCATGAACTCCTGTGAGGTGTTTGGTGTTAGTGCTGGGTTAGGGGTGGGTTTGGGTGCTTTGGGGTGGATTTGAGGTGAATTTGAGGTGTGCATTGAGGTGAATTGAGATTAATTTGAGATTAATTTGGAGGTGAATTAGAAATGAGTTTGAGATTATTTGAGATGATTCAAAATGAATTCAAAATTAATGTGAGATGAATTCGAGATGAATTGTTAAGATGATTCAAATAATTTGAGGTCTGAATCGACGCGAGTGACTTAGAACTGAATTCAAACTGGATTTGCGAGAATTCGAGATGAATTTGAAATGAGTTGGCAGATGGAGATGAATTTGAAACATTTGAAGATGGAATTGGAGATGAATTTGAGGTGAATTCGAAGATGATTCGAACTGCATCCCCCGCCGAAATGATTGGAAATGAATTCAAATGAATTGAGATGAATTTGAGCTGATTTGAAATGTGAATCAAAATGGATTTGAGATGAATTGGAGCTGAGATTGAAATGAGTAAGCAGGAGGATGAATTGAGAGATGAAATCAGACGCTTTGAAATGAATGTTGAGATGAATTAACTAAAAATGTAATTGGAGGATGAGATCTGGAGCTGAATTTGAATGAGTTGGAGGACGAATTGGAAGATTGATTGGAGGATGAATTGTGAAAATGATTTGTGTGGATATGATTAAAAGGGTTGGCTGGCAGTGCCCAAGGCCAGGACTGACACTGGGCTTGGAAGCCCCACTGGCACAGTGGAGGAGGTCCCTGCCATGCCAACAGGGGTGACACAGGATGAGCTTTTTAGGGTCCCTTCAGTCTCGAGCCAGTCTGGATTCTACTAACATCGTTAGGGAAGGTTTTATTCTTTCATTTTTCATATTTCATTCCGTGGAAATGGTTCTTTCAGTTTCGATCAGCAAACGCTGCAGCTTCAGCGGCTTTGACTGGGTGCAAGAAAGGCCATTGATACCCAGGGGGTTGTCTGAAGAGCACTGAGAAATTGAGGCAGAGAATGGCTCAGCTCCAGCCCAGCCATGGCCCGTCCTTGCACAGTCAGGGAGAAGTGGAAGTGGGAATTGAGGGAATGTGCAGCCCCAGGAGCCCCTGGCAGTGCCCAATCCCTGCCTTCTCATCCTGAACTTTTGGGGTCGCAGGGAGAGATCTCGAGGTTCCACCTGAGCTTTTCACCAATGCTGCTTTTATTTTCAATTTGCGTGCTGTGTTTGCTGGGATTTCACACCCGCCAGGAGCAATTCGAGGAGGATCCTCCGGAGCTGTGGAGCATACAACCCTGGAATGGCAGCCACTTCCTCCAAGGATATGGAACACACAAAAACCCCCTCTATTGAAAAAAACAAAAACTTAAATCCAGGTGTTGAGCTGGAGAATTATCCCAAGTAACACACGCTGATGTCCTGTGACACTGTGGCTCCTGTGTGAGGGTTGGGGCTGTGCCAGCATCCCCAAATCTTTTGGGATCTCCAGGGCGTGGTTTCTGGGGAAGCAGGGTTATTCGCAGGGTCTGAGGGCAGGGCTGGGCTTGTGAGAGCAAGTATCTGGACGCATGTAAAAGCCAGGAATGGGGCAGGCAGGAGAGTTGTCGCCAGCCCTCCGTGACAGGGTTGTGCTCATCCCCAATCAAAACAGGAAACGTGGCCAGATAACTCAGCAGACCACTTCCTTAGTAAGTGCAAACAACCCACCCCTCCCCCCCATCCCCCCCCCCCCCCCGCCACACCGCAACCCCGCCCCACCGCCCAAGTGTTCTGAGGCAGCAAAAGCACACCTCGTGATGTTGGGAGAGGAGCACAGAGCCCGGGGTTGTCTCTGCACAGAGCCACATGGGCCCCAGGAGGAGCCAGGAATGTTCAGGGAGCAGCTCCTGGCATGTGCCGCCGTGCAGGTAAGGCACGGAATATGAGTGGTGAGTTGCCCTAGGCAGGGCCTTTTGGGCCTCTTTTGTGGCCTATGGGGGGGACACAGTACCCCGTGTGCTGGCGTTGGCTGATAAAAACACGCTTTGTTTTGGGGGAATACATGGGCTGGTGGACAACACCTCAGCTCACCCACAGGTGTGATATTGGGAACAATCACTTTGTGTGGGAAAGCTGCTGGAACACCTGACACGGAGTGTCCATACCCTGCAGGATTTAGAATCCCTGTGGGCATGGGTGGCACTTGGGGACAGAGCTGGGGTGGTTGGACTCCCTGCTCTCCAAGCTTTCCAAGCTGAACAATTCCAATGAATTTCAAAGGGTGCTGGTGGATTCTGGGGGAGGTTGAAACCATCCTGAAGCTGACAGGGCTGAAAAAGCCTCACTCAGTGCTTGCCTCAACAGTGTGTGCGGTGAAGGAGGCTGTGTGCAAAAGCACTGCTGCACAGTCCGCCAACAATAACACAGCCCGAGTTTCTGTGTTAAAAATATGAAAAAACTTATTTGGGGGGAAAACCCCAAGATTGGCAAAGCCAGCCTTAAGGGAAAGGAGAAAATTGATGCTAGGCACGATTATGCGCATAATCCTTCTCAATTAGACTAGCGGATCAGCTTGGCTTGAATTCTTGTGTAGCAGCTCAGGGTTCATCGGGGCTCCCTGATGTTTTTTGTTTAGAGCCAAGCTGACCAGCGTCAGAGATGTTCTGTGTGTCTGTAAAAAGTCAGGTACTGAAACAAGGTTAAAGACCACGGGGTCAGCGCAGGAGTATCCTCGAGGGGAAACAACTGCTCGCAGTTAAGGGATGCTCGGTGCTCCTGCCAGGGGCCTGTGCTCGGAAAAAATTGGGAATGAAGGGGAAGTGCCAGCTCCCACTGGGGGTGGCACACGCTCGTTACTGGGGCACAGCTCCGTGTCCCCTCGCGAGGGCAGGCCTGTGCCAGCAAGCAGCTGTCCAGGAGCAGAGAGCGGAAAAAGGGATTGTGTTATGGTGTCGGGCACTTTGTGTCTTATTATTCCTGCTGGATGCTGGTGGAAATGTCAGCTTGTTCTAAATAGCAGTCAATGTTCCTGCAACGTGACTGCGAGGGATAGGAGCACGCCTGTGCACAATTTCACCAGGATCTGCACACTCAGAAGGGCTCTTTCCGCCTTATTTTTGAGCCATGTGGGCTTCTCTTCAGTCCATGGAGCGCCCAGCACGGGACTGATCCCCAGCCCATAGAGAACCCAGTGCCACAACAGCAGGGATTTTAGGCGCACTCCAAAGCTCCACTGGGGCCAGCCCTCTGCCAGCGCCCGCGCCCACCTCTTTCCAGGCAAAAAGGATTCTCCCTTGCTCTCCCAACTCTAGCCTGCCCTGGCACAGCCTCAGCCCACATTGCACCCTTAGTACCACTCTCACCCAGATTCATCGCACAGCCTCAGCCACCAGAGCTTGGGCCGCCTCGGTGATCCTGCAACCCACAGCAAAGGGCTCTGAGCATCCTCCAGGTTCCCCACACTCTGCACTCTGCACTTATCTGCCATATTTATAAGCATGGAGTTTAGAATCAAAAATTGTACTTTACACAACACTGGGACAGCAAGACTCCATCAAATGTAATGAGCATGATGTGGCGAAACAGGTCCAAGCATGACCCAACAAATGCTTTCTGTTTTTCTCTCCATGCGATGGAATTCTAAAAGCTCATGGCAAAGTTTGTCAACTAATCTTGCAGGGGTTTAGGGAATGAGAATTCTTTAAATCCCTCCAGGGCTAGGAGAATCCATCCCTGCCACTGGGCCGCTGTGCAGGGCTGGAGAAGGATCCCTTTCCCGGCAGGAATTGTTCCCAAATCCCACCTATGAGCCTGCGGCCCAGCCTGAGCCCATTTGCCCCTATGTCCCTGTCCCTGTCCCCTGGCCGCACAGCCCGAAGCCCCCGGCGTCCACCTGCTGGCCGGAGTTTGCAGAGCCACAAAGCGCGCCACCCCAGAGCCTCCTTTTCTCCAGGTACTCCAGCCCCTTTCCAGTGATGCTCCCTCAGACCACTCCGGGCTCCATTTCCCTTCCCACAGCTCTGTTCCCAGCCCTATCCAGGTCTATCCGTCCAGGAGGGTCAGAGCTGTCCAGCACTGGAGCGTCAGCATGTGCCAGCACAGGGGACCATGGTACACTCGCCCATGTCCCTGCTGCCACCTCAGAGACGTCACAGTGCCAGGGGGTTGCTCTTGACCAATTTCCCTAGTGCCCTGGTGATGAGCAGTGGCACTGCCTGGGCTTCGAGGACACAGCCCCTGTCACCTCTGTCTCCTAGCTCTGGTCCTGTGGAGCAGCAATTGGTGTCACACTGAGCTGCCACCAGCCCGTCCACCCGGTGGTTGGACACCAGCTCCACGCAGATCCAGGTGGACCTGTTTGCCATAAATGCATTGAATTGATGGTGATTTCCTCCACACACACATCGGATCCAGTAGCTGTTTAAAAATTAAGATATTTTAAGCTCATGACTGCCACAGTTGAGGGAGAGGGGGGAGATTTTATATTTTTAGTTCAGCTTGACTTTGATTTGAAGCCCACAAATGAGGCAAGTGCAGCACGTTTTCCACACATGGAGCGTGCAGGCGATAGGGCCAGATGAAACCTCATGGGCAGGACACAGCCCCCTGGAGCTGTCCCGGATCTAGACGATTGTTCCAGACCAGGCTGACACTTGGAGCACCCATGGAACAGGGGAGGTGTCCCTGCCATGGCAGGGGTGGACTGGATGAGTTTTGGGGTCCCATCAGTACATCCCAAACCATTGCTAGGACCCTGGGGTGGTCCAGTGCTGGTTGATGATTTGCAGGACGGGGCTGACTCCCAGCATGCACCCCAGGGATAACATCCAGGAGCTCAGCATAGGCAGCCAGGAGGTGGCTCTGGCTGGAGCCAGGGTCTGTAGGAGATTTCGTCTGATGAGCTGTGTCATATGCCGAGTGTGAGAGTTCAGATCACTCAGTGTAGCTGAGATTCTGACAGGCTCAGGGTGGGGAGAGCTCTGCCACAGCTCAGGGATGTTTGACTTCCTCCCAGCGCCAGATCTGGCTCCAGCCTGAGTCATTGTCCCCTGTCTGGAAGCAGATCTATCCTCCTTCAGCTGTTCCTGCCTTAAGGTCTGGGTTGATCCGATGGGTGCTACCTGGGTTTGGAGTTTGCCATAGATCATCCCCCTTCAGTGTGAAATCCTGGAAATCCCTCCTTGTTAGTTTCACCCCTCGCTATGTGATCCTTTATCTCTGTGTGGAGCCGATTTGTCTGACTAGTGGTTTTGGGGTTTGCACATCTGTCCTGGAGCTGAGGGGCTCCTCAGGTCTCTGCCTCTGTGCAGCATCACTCTGCCCGCTGTCTTTGTTTTTACATACATAGCCAACCAGTTTCTTAGGAAGCCTTTTGTTGAAATTTCTCGGGAACTTTGAGGGAATTCTTGTAACAGCGATTTTACTTTGAGCCTACCGCTCTCTTTATTCAAATGTTAGAGAATCCAGGGCTTTGGGACCCACGACTTTGCCTCTACAGTGCTGCTCAGACTTGGACTTTTCAAGCATTTTGTTATCTGTGCTTCCCCCCAGAGCAGCGGGACAGTTCTGGGTGACAAACACATTCCCGTTTCCAAGCGAGGTAACAGCCTTGTGACGCACACAGGTTTGGGCTGTGTGGCCCTTGGCTCTGGGGATTTGCTTCTGTGCCCTCTGTCACTGTCTGACCAGGGGCAGGGACACGATAGGAGCGACTTGTCTGTCCACTCCCCTCTCCACTGCTGCTGTGTGTGATGGCAATCCCAGGGGTTAGGATTACCCCAGTATGCTGCAATTCCATCTCCATGGAGGTCTGAGCAGGATCCTGCTGGCATTGCAGTTCATGTGATGTAGCTGGCTCGTTAAGCTTCTTGGATCCTTCCCTTGCCTTATCCTGGCAACTGATTTGTCCTCAGAAGTGGTATTAATTGAATTAATTGCCTATGTGTGACCGCTTGATTGGGACTACCCCGTGGTAGGGCGTGGTGCAGGGGGGGTGGGGGGGGTTACCCCACCACCAAACCTTCCTTGTTTGGTTCCCCTGATCCCACCTGGGGTTTGTCACCTCCTAAATCACGGCGCTGAGGCATTCATGAGGAATTTTTTGCTCTACATATTTTTTATTTTAAGAGAAAGGCTCCAGTGGAGAAGTCTCCGAGCCCCTGGCAGGGCTGAAAGGACTCCAGCGAGAGGCGACTGGGGACAAGGCTGGAGGACAGGAGCCAGGGAACGGCTTCCAGTGGGAAAGGGAACTTGGGGGGATCTTGGGAACATAGGAATCCTGTCTGGGAGGACGGGGAGGTGCTGGTCTGGAATTGGCAGAGCCAGCTGAGGTCACACATCCCCGCTTTGGAGTGCGCCTGGATCCTGGCAGGCCCAAGGCCAGGCTGTGACACTGGGTTGGAGGCCCCCTGGCACAGTGGGAGGGTACCCAAATCCTGGGATCTGTCCCAAACACCTTCCTTCAAGCATACCTGGAGCAGACTGTGGTATTCCCTTGCTGTTTAATTCCTCCCTAATTAGCTGTTTGTCATGAGGCCTCTTTAATGTGAAAACCACCTGGACCCGTACAAGCTGCACGTTCCAGGGACTCGGGGTATGGGATTGGCCTTGACTTTTTCACCCTGTACCCTCCACTGGATGCAGCTGCCTTTTCCTGGGACATCCTGACCCATTCACCATGGATCCTTTAAACCGGTGAGAGCTCATCTCCCTCTCCCTCTCCTCTCCATCTCCCTCTCCCTCTCGCGGGGCATCAGGAGCTGCTGCAGCCAGCACTGTGAGCCTGGGCATGCCAGGGACCCTGGGCACCAGGATAGCCAGGATTCTGGGATTCCAGATTTCAGGATGCAGGAGCCGGATTCCTGGATTTCTGGGATTCCAGAATTCAGATCCAGGACTGCCAGGATTAAGGGATTCCATGATACCAGGAAATGCGGGATTCCAGGATTCAGGGATGCAGGGATCTGATTCTGGATTCCAGGAATACCAGGGATTCCAAAGATTCTGGGGTGCCAGGATTCAGGATGCACCAGGATTCCAGGAGGCCAGGAATCTGGGATTCCCAGGAATCTGGGATTGGGATTCTGGGATTCAGGACGCAGCCCCAAGACAGTGGTTGCGCTGAAGCCTTCTGACTCACCTGGAGGCAGCTCTGCACGCTCAGATCGGGAATGGGACAGAGCTGGAGCTGCTGGGAAAAAGCATCCTGTAGTTGGGGCAGGGGGCGATATATGTGATAAGGGGATGGGGTAACGGGATTAGGGATGGGGTAATGGGATATGGGAT
>JAGMWU010000049.1:682773-694966 GCA_018697195.1 Certhia americana
AGGGACACCCACAGCTGCTCTGCCAATTTCCAGACCAGCACCCTCCCCACCCTCCAGACAGGAATTCCTAATCCCAACATCCAGCCCAAGTTCCCCTTCCCACTGGGAAGCCATTCACTGGTTCCTGTCCCTCCACCTGTCCCCAGTCCCTAATCTGGAGTCCTTCGGCCTGCCAGGGGCTCGCGAAGCTCTCCCTGGAGCCTTCTTTTAAAAAGAAAAAAATGTAGAGCCAAAAAAAAAAAAAATTCCGAATGCCTCAGGCCGTGAATTTAGGAGGTGACAAAACACAATGGTGGATCGGGAACCAAACAAGGAAGGTTGGTGAGTGGGGTTAGCCCTTGCCACGGGGGCTAGTAGTCCCAATCAAGGGTCACACATAAGGCAATTAATCAATAATTAACACTTCCTGAGGGAATAGTTGCCAGGATAAGGCAGGGGAAGGAGCCAAGAGTAACGAGCCAGCTCTTCTATGAAATGCAGCCAGAGGATCCGGCTCAGCCTCCATGGAGAGGGAATGAACATCTGGGGAATCCTAACCCCTGGGATGCCATCAGAACAGCAGCTTAGTGGAGAGCAGTGGGGAGAGGGGAGGGGAACAGAAGTGGCTCCTTAGGTCCCTGCCCCTGGTGAAGGTGACAGAGGGCACAGGAAGCAGAATCCCCAGGCAAAGGGACAAAAGCCAAACCGTTGATGGCAAAGGCTGTGTCCCTGCTTGGAGAGGTATGTTTGTCACCCAGATAGGTCCCTGCCTCTGGGGGGAAGCACAGATAACAAAATGCTTGGAAAAAGTTCGAGTCTGAGCAGCACTGGAGAGGGCAAAGCAGGGTCCCAAAGGCCCTGGGATTATCTGAACATTGAATAAAGAGAACGGGAGGCCCAAGTAAATTGCTGTTAAAAAGAATTCCCTCAAAGTTCCCGAGAATTTCAAAAAAGGCTTCTAAAAACTGTTGGGCTATTGTGTAAAAACAAAGAAGCTGGCAGAAGTGATGCTGGTCACAGAGGAGAGACCTGAGAGCCCCTCAGGCTCAGGACAGATGTGCAAACCCCAAACATGGTCAGACAAATCTTCTACCAACACAGAGATAAGGATCTGGAGGGCAGCCCAGAGGAGGGAAACAAAAGATGGATTTCCCAGGATTTCACTGAAGGGGATGAGTGGCAAAACTCCAAACCCAGGGTGCACCCAGGATCCCCCAGACATGACAGGAGGACCGTGAGCAGGCTAGATCTGCTTCCAGAAACAGGGAATGACCTCAGGCTGAGCCAGCTGGATGCGGGGGAAATCAAAACCTGAGCGAGGCAGAGCTGTCAACACCCTGAGCTTGTGGATCTCCGGCACACCTGAGGATCTTGAACTGCTCAAAACTATGCTTGAACAGCTCATCAGGAATACTCTCTCACGACACTGGCTCCAGCCCAGAGCAACCTCCTTGGCTGCCTGCTGAGCTCCTGGATGTTTCCTGGGGTGCATCTGGATCGCCCCCTCATGCAAATCATTCAAAGAACTGGACAACCACCCCAGGGTCCGGCAATGTTTGGGATGGACTGAGGGACCCCAAAACTCACCAGTGCAATTCCTGCCAGGGGCAAGGGACACCTCCCACTGTTCCAGGTGTTCCAAGGTCCAGCCTGGTCGGGGGACACGGCTAGGGATCCAGGACAGCCTCCAGGGGCTGATTGTCATGCCCATGGGGGTTCAATCTTGCCCCATCGCTTGCAGCTCCAGAGGGAAATGGAAAAAAGCTGCACTTGACTCATTGGGCTCAAAGTAAAGTCAAGCTGAACTAAAATATAAAATCTCCCCCCTCCCCCTCAACTGTGCAGTCATGAGCTTAAAATATCCTACTTTTAAACAGCTACTGGGATCCAGATGTGGTGGGCGGAACTCCATCAAATTCAGAGCATTTTATGGCAAACAGGTCACACTGGATCTGCGTGGAGGCTGGTGTCACCAACGGGGATGTGAGGGCTGGTTGGAAGCTCAGTGTGACACAAACGCTGCTCCAAAGGAACCAGAGTTGGACAGAGGTGACAGGGGGCTGTGTCCCAAGACCAGGGCAGTGCCACGGCATCAGCACGGGGCACAGGAATTGCCAAGAGACCCTGGGCTGAGGACCAGCTCTGGTGTTGGTGGCAGCAGGACAGGGCAGTGCCGTCCCCTGTGCTGACACTGCTTGGGGAACCTCCAGTGCTGGGGCAGCTCTGGAAACTCCTGACAGGAGAGACCTGGAGGGGCTTGGGAAACAGAGCGAGCTGGGGAAGGGAATGGAGTCGCCCCAGGAGGGGCTGAGGGAGCTGGAAAGGGGCTGAGCCTGGAGAAAAGGAGGGAAAGGATGGCTCTGGGGGGCCCTTGTGGCCTCTGCACAACTCCCTGCCAGCAGGGGACAGACAGGGGGGTCGGGCTGTGCTGCCAGGGGACAGGGACCGGACAAGGGGCATGGCTCAGGTGGGCCAGGGAGGCTCCGTTGAGATTGGAAACAATTCCTGCCATGGAAGGGATTCCTGCCCACCCTGGCACAGATGCCCAGGCAGGGAGGATCTCAGCCCGAAGGATTTAGAGAATCTCCATTCCTAAACCCCTGCAAGAATTAGTGACAAACCTTGCCATGAGTTTTAGAATTCATGCAGGAAGAGAACAGAAGCAGGAGAAAGCATTTGTTGGAATCTTGCCGGACCTGTTGCAATCAATGCTCTGAATTTGAGGAGTTTGCTGTCCAGTGTTAGTGTATAAAGTCAAGTTTGATTCTAAACTCCATGCTATAAATATGCAAGCGCAAGTGCAGAGTGCAGAGTGTGGGGGAATGAGGAGTGCTCAGGCCATTGCTGGGGGTTGGCAGGATTTGCCCCGGGGCCCCAAAAAGCTCGTGGTGGGCCTGAGGCTGTGTGAAGAGGCGAGAGGAGAAGGGGCAATGGGTGAGGCTGCGCCCGGGCAGGCTGAGGTTGGGAGCAGGAGGAATTCCTGACTTGGAAAGGGTGGGCAGGCCTTGGCAGGGGTGCCAGGGTAGCTTGGAGTGCCCATCCCTGCTGTGGCACTGAGTGCTCTGGGATGGGGATCAGTCCCAGATGGGGCTCCAGGGACTGAAGAGAAGCTCAACTGAGCTAAAATAAGGGGAAAAGGCATTTTATGTGTGCTCCCCCCCCGATCCCTGGTGATATTTGGGCACCCCCACCCACAAGGCTGCCTCATCCCTCCAGTCACGTCAGGGAATTGCTTGCTTTTAGAAAGCGACCTTTCCAGCCAGCTAGCAGGAAGACACAAAGTGCCAGCACCCCCAAACACAATCCCTTTTTCCTCTTGCCTCCTTGCAGTGACTTGAGGAAGGCTGGCCCGAGGGGACACGGAGGCTGCCCCAGAGAGCCGGCCACCCCCCAGCTGGGAGCTGGCACCTCCCTTATTCCAATTTTCCGAGAACAGGCCCCGGCAGGGAGAAACAGAGCAGCCCTTAACTGACTGCCAGGTGTTTCCCTCGAGGGAGAGCTCTGCTCTGCCCTGGTTTAAACTTCTTTTACCGTACTGATTTGTAAGGACACCAAACAGAGACACTCCTCTGAACGCTGGGCTGCCAAACAAAGCAGGGAGCCCGAGGAACCCCTGAGCTGCCACAAAGATTCAGCCAAAGTGATCCTGGCTTAAGTGGAGAAGGATTATCATATCTGGCCCCTAGCTCATGTTCGCCTTTTCCTGCAGGCTTGGTTTGCAATCTTGGGGTTTTCCCCCAATTTTTTCTTTTAACACAGAAAATTCGGGCTGGGTTTTTGAGGGATGAGCAGTGCTTTTGGAACACACCACAGCATCCTGCACCTCCCACACTGGTGAGGCAGCACCTGATGTGAGGCTTTTCCCGTCGCTTCCAGGATGGTTTTCAACCTCCCCAGAACCACCAGCACCCTTGAAATTCATGGAATTGTTCAGCTTGGAAAAGGCTTGGAGAGCAGGGAGTCCAACCACCCCCAGCGCTGTCCCCAAGTGCCACCACGCCCACAGGGATATTTAATCTGCAGGGATGGACACTCCGGTTCAGGGATCAGAGCTTATCCACAAAGGGATTGTTCCCAATACCACCCTGTGGGGAGCTGAGGTGTTTCCACCAGCCCTGGATCCCCCCATAAAAAGATGTTTTATCACCAAACTCCAGCACACGGGGTCGTGTGTCACCCCATGGAACACAAAGGAGGGCCCAAAGGCCCTGCCAGGGAAACTCAGCCACCAATTCCGGCCTACTGCACGGGCACTGCCAGAGCTGCTCACCTGCAAATGCTGATCCTCCGGGGGCCCATGTGACTCCTCTGCGAGGACACCCAGGCTCTGGGCTCCCTCCAAATCACAGAGGTGCTTTGTGCTGCAGAACACTTTGGTTGGGTTTTTGCACTTATAAGAAAGTGGTCTGATGTTATCTGGCCATTTTCCGTTGTGATGGGGATGCAGCACAAACCCTTGTCACGGAGGATGGGGAGACAGCATCCTGCCTCCACACTATGCTTTGACCTCCAGTCCTGCTCTCACAAGCCAGCCATGATCCCCAGGGACCCCTGCAGGAATAACCCTTGCTTTCCCAGAAAAACCTGGGATCCCAAAGATTTGGGGAGCTGCCAGACCCACCTCACCAGGAGCCAACGTGGCACAGTGACAGCAGGTGTGTTGGGATATTCTCCAGCTCTCAACCCTGAGATTAAGTTTGTTTTTTTCAATGAAGGGGCGGGATGTTTTGTGTGTTCCATATCCTTGGAGGAGTGCTGCATTCCAGGGTGATGCTCGCACAGCTCCGGAGGAATCCTCCTGGCTGGATGTGGCTCCTGGCGGGTTAAACCAGCAAAAACAGCAGCAAATGAAAATCAACACAGAGGAAGGAAAGGCTCAGGGGAGCCTCGAGGATCTCTCATGGTGCCCCAAAAGTCAGGATGGGAGGCAGGGATGGGCATGCCAGGGGCTCTGGGGTGCACATTCCCTCATTCCCACCTTCCACTCTCCCTGATGCAGGACAGCCTGGGCCATGGCTGGCTGGAGCGAGCCATTCTATCGCCTCAATTCTGCTCTTCAAGCAACCCCTGCGGCATTAATGGCAGTTCTTGCACCAGCAAGTCCTCCTTGAAGCTGCAGCGTTGCTGGAGGAAAACTGAAAAACCATCCGAGGAATAAAATACTGAAAATGAAGAAAAAAACCTCCCTGCGGGAATGTTTTAGAGATACCAGACTGGCTTCGAGATTGAAGGACCCTAAAAGCCTCATCCAGTGTCAACACTGGCATGGGACAGGGACCCTCCCACTGTGCCGGGCGGCTCAAGGCCAGTGTCCAGCCTGGCCTTGGGTACTGCCGCACAACCCATTTATATCAAACACCAATCATTCAAATTCATCTCCAATTCTATCTCAAATTAATCTCCACACTATTCAAATAGCAATTCCCAATTCATCTCCAATTCATTTAGTTAATTCATCTTCGATTCATTTCCAAATCTCTGAATTTCATCTCCAATTCATTCTCCAACCATTTCAATTCATTTCCAACATCTCAAAATCCATTTTGAATTCATTTCAAATCATCTCAATTCATTCTCAAATTAATTTGAATCATCTTAATTCATCTTGAATTCATTCAAATTAATTTGAATTCATCTCAAATAATTTCCAATTCATTCAAATCCATTTTGGAATTCATTTCGATTCATCTCAAATTAATTTTGAATCTAGGTCAATTATCTCGAAATCATCTTCAATTAATTTTGAATTCATTTGAATCATCTCAAATTTATCTCAAATCATTTCTAAATTCACAGTCCAGTAATCTCAAATTAATTCAAAGCTTCACCGCAAATCCCCCCAAACCCACCCAAATCCAGCACACTAACCACCCAAAACCCCAGATTTATGGTACAGGCCAAATTCCATTTCCAGGAAAAGGCCATCAGGTGCCAGGCCCCGATGAGGATCAGCTCCTTTTTTCTATTATCTTTTCACATTGCTTATTCTGGGTACTCCTGGTCAGGGGTCGATTTCCATTCTACTTCTCACCTGGGTTCCTACTTGCCTTTCCAGCCCATTGGAATGTGATATATAAAATTTTATTCAATCTCTCCATGTATTTCTACATAAAGATCTCTCTAGCTCGAATATGACAGAAATTCCCGACAGGCTTTTACCTAATATTGTAACAGTGGAAGTGCAGGAAACGCAGCAAGAATCCCCTTTATTGAAAAATAATTGAGAGGATTGATAAAAATGAAAATATTTTGCTTTTGACAAATACTTTGAGAGATTTTGTTAAAACTGAGATATTTCAATCAGACTGTGTACAGCTTTCCTGTCAATAGGATGGACAGGAGTCAAGTTAATTTCTTTAAGTGTTCTTTGTATACATTTTGCATTGCCTGGCTCTTCAGTGCTCTCAGCTCCAGTCTGGTACTGACCTGTGGCTGCCGGGCAGGGAACCTATCCTGAGAACCTCCTGCCTCAGAAAGCAGCACTGGAAATAACTTTTAATTAATTCCAAATAATTTAAACGCTGTAAGTGAATTCTTTAATTAAATTAAACAGTTTATTTTGTCCTGCATCAGCAAGGGATTCTTGCATGAGTGAGCAGAGGTACGAGCCCCAGAGTGGGTTGAAGTCCACTGACCACTAAGAGGACTCAAACCCAAATATCTGCTGATTTAGGAGGGAGAGGAGCATAAAGCAGGACAGGAATCAATTAAATTTTAGGATCATCCTCCTACCTGGATATAATAAAAATAAGTTCAAAAATCTGGGATAGGAATACCAGCCGTCTACCTGGAGAAGAAAATCTGAGATGGGAACACCAAAACTTTCCTACCTGGAGAAAAAGCTGGGATTTTTGGGACCACCAAGCATCATACTGGGGAAAAATCTGGGATGGAAACACTCAAGATTCTCCCTGGATAAAAATCTGGGATTGCGGAACACAAGCATTCCTACCTGGAGAAAAAAGCTGGGATTGGAACACCATAGCATTCCTACCTCGATCCATCTGGGATTTGGAACAACCAAGGGTATCCGTTCCCACGCATTCCCAGAGGAACAGCAGCCCCAGCTCTCCCACTGCAGCTCCAGTAGGGAATCTCCCCCTTTTCCAGGATCCCCCTGCTCCCCCAGAGCCACATTGACACTTGCAGGAGGGCTGCAGCCACCATGGGATGGCACTGCCACCAACCTCCGGACACACAGGGGACAGTGGCACCCCGACTATGGCAGTAATTTGTTTTTCTATTACTGACATGTTAATTGTAAATATCCTAATAAAGGAACTGTTTATTCCTCTCACCACAACTCTGCCTGAGGAGCCCTGAATTCAGAAATACAGCATTCAGAGGAGGGGGGTTTTTTAAATTGCCCATACCAAGGGGGCTCCTCCCTTCACCAGCACACACCTGGCATTAAACCCAAAGCAGAATCACCTTTTCCTTTTCCACCTGCTTCTCCTGCCGTCCTTGGCGCGCCAGCAGCGCTGCTGGAGCTGCTGTGCTCGGCTCTGTGAGTCAGAGTGGCCACCACTGCGATCCTCAGAGCCCTCCGACCGCTCCTTGTAAGCCCCTCGGGGATGTCCTTTCTGCCAAGGGGACACGACAGAGCCACCACAGAGTCAGCTCCAGCCCAGGGACAGCCCAGCCCCACACAAAACCCCAAAGCAGATGGGTTTGGGCAACCAACCGTGGCCCTTGTGCTTGTCCCACAGGTTGGCCCAAACCTTGCGTGAGTCCTACAAGCACTGAATGCAGGTGACACCTCCTGGATTCGATACAGGTGCCTTTCCCTGAATTCCCCACCACGATCACCGGACCCAAGCACAAGGCTGGAGGGACCAGGAGCCACGGGAATGGATCCCAGTGCCAGAGGGAAGGGCTGGGTGGAGACTGGGCAGGAATTTTTTCCCTGTCAGGGGTGGGGAGGGGCCTGGCACAGGGTGCCCAGAGCAGCGGGGCTGCCCTGGATCCTGGTAGATGACCAAGGCCAGCTGGACCGGGGCTTGGGCCCCCTGGCACACTGTGGATGGGTCCTCTGCCATGCCAGGGTGGCACTGGGGGGATCCAGCTCCCTATCCCACCCAAACAGGTGGAATCCTTTGATCCCAAGGTGCTGCTTGCTGCTGCCTGGATGGCTCCGGGCTGGGGCTTCTGATTGCCAGCAGCCAATGATGTGGGAGGATGCGATGGAGGGAGAAGGGAAAAAATGAGCTGTGGGGAGATCTTGGAGCCGGCAGCGGGCCTGAAGGGCTCCAGGAGAGCTGCAGAGGGACTGGGGACAGGGCTGGAAGGGACAGGAGAAAGGGAATGGCTTCCCGGAATGGGAAAGGGGAGCTTGGGCTGGGACTTGGGATTAGGAATTCCTGTCTGGAGGGTTGGGGAGGTGCGGTCTGAATTGGCAGAGCAGCTGTGGGTGCCCCTGGATCCCTGGCAGTGCCCAGGCAGTCTGGAACTGGGCTTGGAGCCCACTTGGGGACACTTGGAGGGGTACCTGGGTGGGCTCAAGAGACAAACCCACAACCAAATCATTTTCTTCTCTTTATCTTCCTTCCTATTTTCCTCCTATCCCCGCTAGCCGCTGTATTTAAAAACACAGACGATTTTAATGATGCCAATCAGACAATTACCCCTCTACCTCTCTCCCTGACACTGAGTGGACAAGGTGATTTTCATCCCTAGACACAAGACTGAGAGCAGTGAGGTTACCATTTTAGAATTTCATTCACATTTTCATTACTCTTTCACTGCTGGGACAGTAATTACCATCAGCAAACTGCCCTGCGGGTAAAGAGGGGCACCTGCAGCTGCAGAAAGGAGGGATCCATCCCTTTTGGGGGATTATCCTGGATAATTTGGACACCAACAGGAATCCCTCCCTGCAAAGGCTGCTCAGTCAGGTCCTGGCAGGGAGATTTGGAGCCCTCACCCCTGGAGGTGTCCAAGGAAGGCCTGGATGTGGGGGCTGCAGATGAGGTGGGGACGTGGCACAGTTTGGACGATCCCATTGGGTTTTTCCAACTTCAGGGACTCTGGGCTGTGGATCCAACCCTTTTTTTCTGAGCTCTGGCACTCACCTTGAGGGTGTAGACTCCCATCCTGCCGGGGACTTTGTAGAAGATGCCCTCCTCCCCTCGGGAGTTGGTGTGCAGCATGGCATTCAGGCAGGCCAGCGGCGACGTCCCGCTGCAAAGAGACCCCATGAGTGTCCCCACCCTGCTGGGGAACCCCCAGAGAGCCCCAAAAATGCTCAGGCAGAGATCCCAGCTCCAACCCCCAGTGCCAAAGGGAATGCCACCTGAAGCTGCCATGATAAACCCCAGGGAGAGGAGACCCTGGGTGCTGCAGGCTGGGAGAAAAGCAAAACCAACCCCCCCAAGTTCCTCTGACTGACCCCAGCACTCCCAAAATCTGGGGGAGCCTCAGAGCAGCTTCGGGCTGAGCTGAGCATGGACTCAAGAAGGATTCAAAGTTGTGCTGGGGGGGTTTTTCCCCCAAAAAGAACCGTGTAGGACTGGAACAAAGGTTGTGGGGAAAACATTTGTGCAATTCCCCCCAGGGAAGGGGGCAGCTCTCCAACCCAAACAGGGAGAGTGCAGACAGATCCATCTTTTCTCCACTCTTGGGGGGATTTTGTTTGGCTTTTTATGCTGCAGACAGGAGCAAACCCAGGGAGGCCCAGCAGGTGAGCTGTGTGCCCAAGGCAGGGACAGGAGGGTCACAGCCTCTGCCAGCCTGGTGTCCCTGCTGGGAGCCACATGGGGACCCAGCACAGGACTGGGGGGAGGATTCCACACCTCCCAGGTGGGAAATAGGACAGTGACAGCTCTGAGGTGGCAGCAGGGACAGGGCAGTGCCTGTCCCCTGTGCTGGCACTGCTGGGGAACCTCCAGTGCTGGGGACAGCTCTGGAACCCTCCTGACAGGAGAGACCTGGAGGGGCTGGGAACAGAGCTGGGGAAGGGAATGGAGCCCCAGGAGGGGCTGAGGGAGCTGGAAAGGGGCTGAGCCTGGAGAAAAGGAGGCTCTGGGGGGCCCTTGTGGCTCTGCACAACTCCCAGATTTCCCACAAATCCAGTTAAAAATAACCAATCTGAGAGATTTCTGGAATTCACAAACCTGTGAGTTCTACATAAATTACAGTTTTTTTATATTTTTGCCTGAACTAGGAGTTTTGATACCTTGCAAATATTGGTTCTGTTCTGAAAATGACCATTTTCCTTATTTACACTTCTCCCAGTGAGCTGGCAAATTGCTCCCAAGGGGATCTCCAGTCCCAGGTTTAGTTTTACAGCCCTGATTTACTGTGCCTGCTGCCAGGGCTGAGGCAGAGTGTGGAGGTGTCTGCAGGCTCTGAGGCCAACCCAAGGTGTGAGGAATTGCTGCTGTGAGCTCTGCCCTGCTGAGGATATCCCTGAACCACCCAAGCTGTGCCTTCCTGCCCGGAATTCCCAAATTCCAGCCACCCCCCTTCCACCTTTGGAACTCCACATGAAAATTTCCAAGCTTCTTCAGCCTGAGCAGGGAAAAGGGAAGGAGGGTGAGTGGAAAATGAAGGGGATGGTGAGGAGTGGGCTCTGAGAGCTGCTGGGGAAGGGGAGGAAGGAGGAGCAGGATCCTTCCCACTGAGTGATCCCCCTCTGGATCATCCCTTCCCTATTTTGTGATCCCCCTGGAGCATCCCTTCCCCACTGCAATCCTCCTGGATTATCCCTTCCCTTCTGGATCATCCATTCCTCTATGGAGCCTCCCTTCCTGCACTGCAATCCCTCTGGATTATCCCTTTTCCTCTGGATAATCCCTTCTCCTCTGGAGCATCCCTTTTCCCCTCTGCAATCCCTCTGGATCATCCCTTCCCCCCTGGAGTATCCCTTTTCCTCTGGATCATCCCTTCCCCTCTGGAGCAGCCCTTCTCCCACTGCAATCCCTCTGGAATCATCCCTTCCCCTTTGGAATCCCTTCCCCACTGCAATCCTTCTGGATTATCCTTCTCCCCTGGAGCACCCCTTCCTGCACTGCAATCCCTCTGGAAAATCCCTTCGGATAATCCCTTCTCCTCTGGAGCATCCCTTCCCCATTGTGTGATCCCCCTGGAGCATCCCTTCCCCTCTGGATCATCCCCACTGCAATCCCCCTGGAATTCCTTCTCCTCTGGAATCCTTTCCCACTGCAATCCCCCAGGAATTCCTTATCCTCTGGAATCCCTCTGGAATCCTTTCCTACTGCAATCCCTCTGGAATCCCTTCACCCCTGGAATCCCTCTGCGATCCCTTCCCCACTGCAATCCTCCTGGAATCCTTTCCCACTGCAACCCCCCTGGAATTCCTTCTCCTCTGGAATCCCCCTGGAATCCTTTCCCACTGCAATCCCCCTGGAATTCCTTCTCCTCTGGAATCCCCCTGGAATCCTTCCCCACTGCAATCCCCCTGGAATTCCTTCTCCTCTGGAATCCCTTCCCCACTGCAATCCCTTCTCCTCTGGAATCCCCCTGGAATCCTTTCCCCACTGCAATCCCTCTTCCTATCACTCCTACTCCAAGGCCTCAAGGACCGAGGTGACTTTTCCAATTCCCAAACAAAATTGGGATCAAACCCTTCCCTCCTGCTTCCCCCTCGGGCTGCATTTGGACTTCCCAGCCCTCTCCCAGCTCATCCCACAGGGATTTCCCTCTCCCAGGGTGACTTTGTTCTATGCTGGGATCCCACCGGCACAGGCAGCTGCTGAGCAGGGAAATTCCCCTGGGAATGCCCTGGGATGGAGCTCACTGGGCTCAGGGGAGGCTCCAGACAAAGCAATTCCCTCTGGAATCATTTCCCACCTCAGGCTGTCACTCAGGGGAGAATTCCCCACTTTTCCCTTTGGAACATCCCCTGTTCTGGCAGTCAGGGGTTCACCCCAGGAGCTGTGTGCTGAGTGGGGCAGACACCCCCCCCTCCCAAATTCCAGGGCTGGGAATGGCAGGAACAGGACACGGCTGGGGTTAGGGAAGCAGCTCCTTGGCCAGGTTACATCACCCCAGCATGCAGCAGCACCCCGCGAGCCCACACAAGCAGCACAAACCCCACATGCAAACCCAGCCCCAAAGAGGCAGCAGGGACAGGGACAGGACAGGGGCAGGGACAGGGGCAGGACAGACACAGGGACAGGGTCAGGACAGACACAGGGACAGGGGCAGGACAGGGGCAGGGACAGGGGCAGGGACAGGGACAGGGGCAGGGACA
>JAGMWU010000050.1:0-62707 GCA_018697195.1 Certhia americana
TCAGTGGGAATTTGACGCCGTCCATCTTGCCACTTCACCCCCAGGAACTGGATTTCTCGAGCGGGCCCTTTGACTTTGCTCTTCTTGATGGCAAAACCAGCTTCTAGCAGAATCCAGATGATCTTCTTGCCTTTCTCAAATACCTCCATTGCCGTGTTTCCCCACAAAATGATGCCATCAATGTATTGCAGTTGTTCTGGAGCTTCACCCTTTTCCAGTACAGCCTGGATCAGTCCATGGCAGATGGTGGGACTGTTTCACCCCTGGGGCAGTCGGTTCCAGGTGTACTGCACTCCCCTCCACGTGAAGGCAAACTGAGGCCTGCATTCTGCTGCCAAAGGAATAGAGAAAAACGCATTTGCAATGTCAATAGTGGCATACCATTTCGCTGCCTTGGAATCCAGCTCATACTGGAGTTCCAGCATGTCCGGCACAGCAGCACTCAGTGGTGCAGTCACTTCATTCAAGCCACGATAGTCCACAGTCAATCTCCATTCTCCTTCAGATTTGCGCACAGGCCAAATAGGGCTGTTGAAGGGTGAGTGTGCTTTGCTAACCACCCCTTGGCTCTCCAGCTCACGGATCATTTTGTGGATGGGGATCACAGCATCTCGATTCGTCTGGTACTGCCGGCGGTGCACTGTTGAGGTGGCAATTGGCACCTGTTGCTCTTCCACCTTCAGGAGTCCTACTGCAGATGGGTTCTCTGACAGACCAGGCAAGGTGTTCAACTGCTTAATGCCCTCTGTCTTCACAGCAGCAATTCTAAAAGCTTACTTGAATCTCTTTGGGTCTTTGTAATAGCCATTCCGGAGGAAGTCCATGCCTAGGATACTCGGGGCCTCTGGGCCAGTCACAATTGGGTGTTTCTGCCACTCTTTCCTGGTCAGGCTCACCTCAGCTTCCAACGAAGTAAATTCCTGTGATCCCCCTGTCACTCCGGTAATAAAAACAGGTTCTGCCCCTACATGTCTCGATGGCATCAGTGTACATTGTGCACCAGGGTCAACCAACGCTCTGTATTTTTGTGGCTCTGATCCAGGCCATCTGACCCACACTGTCCAAAAGACCCGGTTCTCCCGTGCCTCTTCCTGGCTAGAGGCAGGGCCCCTCTAACCCTGGTTATTATTTCCTTCTTGAGCATACATAGTAGAGGTTCCTTCAAGGGGGTCTGACAAATCATCTTCCCTTCTGTAATGCCCGGCTGATCAGTCCTGGGAGGTTGAGGCTGCCTTCATTTTTGTGGAACCCCCTCGATTACTGTTTCCCTCCTTGAGTTGACGCACCCGTGCTGCCAGGACAGAAGTGGGTTTCCCATCCCACTTTTCCATGTCTTCCCCATGGTCACGCAGAAAGAACCACAAGTCAGCTCGTGGGGTGTATCCTCTTTCTTTAGCTGGGGAATGTTGGACTTTGACTTTGGGGCCTGTGACTCGCACTGGTGCTGTGTTGATCTTCCTCACCTCCTCCCTTATCTCCCTCATCTCCTCTTTAAACTCCTCTTTAAGTTCCTTAACCACAGTAGAGACATGAGCATGCATTGGGCCATTGAGCATACTCTTATAATTCCTAAGCTTGTTGGCCACAGAACCCACTGTCTCTCGGTTGTTATCTGCATTGATTGTTGCAATGAAGGTGGTGTATTGAGTTGGCCCTAGATTTGCCAGACTCCACAACATTTGCCCTGTGCACCTGACTTTGTCGGGGTCATTATCGTGCTGTCCACCCCTCCCAAAGAGTACTTCTAGCACCGCCACTTCTCTCAGCTGTTGGATCCCTTCCTCAAGAGTTTTCCAGCGCAGCTTATGATGGTGCTCTTGCATTCTCTCTCTGTGGACAAACCTTTTCTTACACTTATTAAAAGACGCTCCCAGAGGGAAAGGGGCCCAGGCTCCCTTACAAATACCTGATCCATACCTGAGTCTTGGGTCAAAGGTCCCAAATTCCTGGCCACACTACCATCCAGCTGCACACCTGTACTCATCAGGTCCCAGACCTGGAGTAACCAGGTTGTATAAGCCTCACGTCCCCGTCGTACAATGTCCTACAGCAGGTTACGGAGACTTTCATATGACAGAGACTCAGTGACAATCTCTACCTCTGGATCCCCTGCATGTTGTGAGGTCCCTCCTTTCTTATCTGATTTCATCTTAGACTTACTCGTTTCCACAGGGGCGACTGCTGCTGGCTGTGATTTCCCTTGTGGTTCAGCTGGAGCCTGGACAGATGTAACATCTGTGGGTTCTACTGCTGCACCACAAGACTCTCCCTTTTTGAGGCAGCAGGAGGGCTTCTCACTAGTGGGGGAGGTGTGCTCCTTCAGCATCTGGCTTATCTTTTTCAGCAGAACCCCCACCCAATCCGGCTGGTTTCTTTCTGAGGTGGTCTGTGGGACAGGGGCAGGTTCTGGGGCAGTGTCCAGCTCTGTGGTAGTGTTTGGCTCTGTGGCACTGTCAGTCTGTCTGGCAGTATCCCTGTTCTCTGGGGTAGGTATCACGGTGGTTATCCAAGTCAATTTCCCCTTATTTCTGAATGCTAAATAGAGCAGGCCTGTCAGCAACACCAGCCACTGCATGACATCATTAGCATACAGAGAAAATTTGAACCTTTCGAAAACTGGTGGGGTAGACCCAAAGAGCCAGGTGAAGGGTTGGGAGAAAATTTCCCCCGGTGTCATTTCTTCACAGTAGGTGCCATTATTAAAGTAACCCCAAAAACATTCAGTTAGCATGCGATACCTATGAATCAATGAGCCTGCCTTCCAGAGGAAGTTAAAAATCTAGGAATTCCTCACATTATCAACCCACAAAATGAACTGGATAACAGCCACGGTAGCTTTAGTTATGGGACTCATGTTTAGATAAGGGGCTACAAATGGAAGAAATATAGCAGTGGCCACGTGCCATCCAAACCTGGGTACACTAGACAACATTGTTCTACTTGATGAAGTTCTTAAATTCAGCACACAAAAAAATTAGATTACTCAAACTGTTATTCCTTTTTACCCTTTTTCTCTCAATGTCCTCAGGCCGCACATTGGGCGCCAAAATCTGTCTTGGTTTGGAAAGACAGGGGTGTCTGCTAGGAACCAAAAAAAAAATTGGAAACTTCCCTTGGGGTTTGTTATAATTCTAAAATTGAAGGGGAGGTCTCAGGCAACGATAATGAGGGTAGGAATAACAGTTCTTTACTAGTTAGTCTAACAAGGTAAATTAACAATAATAACTACAATATTGACAACAAACAGAACTAGAGAAGAAAAAGGGAAAAACAACAACCCAGTAACAGTTTTTCCTCTGGTAACCCCCCACCCCCCTCAGTACTGTCACAAGCTAATAGAGCTAGCAGCAGCCCTGGGAGGATGATATGATTCCGAGGGTTTACAGTGGCTGGAGCTGTTGGAAAAGTGTCCCGGCTGGCAGGGGCTGCAGAAACACAGCGTGGGGAGACTTCAAGCAAAACTGAAGAAACCGTGGGTGCAGGGCAGGGAGGAAACAGGTTCCCAAAATCCCAGTGGACACATGAAGAGACGGTGGTCCAACCGAGTTCCAGGTGAAGGAATGGTGAGAGCTCTCTGCCGTGCCGAGATGAGCAGACCCCTGGCAGCTTTCCCGCTTTCCCGAGAGCAGAAAACTGCCCAGGGCGAAGTGAAGATGGTGCCTCCCTGTCTCTGCCCTTGCTGCTTCTTTTGTTTGGTCCCAAGCACCCATAAATACTGAGAAGCACCCAGCCATTAGCTTCTTAGCAACTTGTGGGAAAAAATTCTATAAGAAAATAACCCAACCCCCCAACAAGAAGACATGCCCAAAATGCATCTTTTAGATTTATAATTGTAAACCAAGCATGCTCCGGTGGAATTTGGCTTAACAATGTGTAGGGGTTGGGTACAACAGGGTACCTGCTGATGGTTCTCTTGTCAACTTCTCTTAAGTCTTGGACCAGACTATATTTTCCATCTCCTTTCTTTATTGCCAGTATAGGGGTGTTATGAGGGGACATACATGGATCTAACATTCCTGCTTTTTGCAGTTGGTCAATTTCAAACCCCAACCCTCTTCTACCTTCTGGGGATATCGGGTATTGTCTAACTCGGATAGGAGGATTATCTTTCTGCATCTCTATACTTATTGGTGGAATATCAAGATATCCATACTTTGCTTCTTCTGCCCACACCTTTGGATCAATTTCTCCGATGTCTTTCTGGGTCAGCTTCATTATTTGAACTACCATTTTCCCATCCTTGGGAACAATCCCTATGCCTAATTGAACCTGTAGGTCTCTTCCCAATAAACAGGTGTCTAACCTTGGTAAATAAATAAAATCTGCTAGGCATTGCCTAGAATTTCCCCTTATTTCTATTCCTTTGACCACAGAAGCTTTAAAGGGCTTCCCTTCTGCCCCCAACACTTTTCAAATTTTTGCTTCAATAGTTACTCCTATAGGAAGTTTATTTATGCTAGATCGATCAGCTCCCGTGTCTACTAGGAACTCATAGTCTTCATATTGGGGACCCACTGCAAAGTTTGCCAAGGGCTCTTCTTGATGACTCATGGGGTCCCCTATTTTATAGAGCCCCTGACACCCCTAATCATCCCCTCTCAAAACCCTCTCCAGAGCCTCTTGTTCCCGTGCAATGGCCTCATCAAGGGACAACTTCTCACAGTCTCTCTTCAAATGACCTATTTCCCCACAATAATAACACTTCCAGTTATCTGTAAAGGCTGGCCCTGGTTTCCCATGATTTCCACTTTCCTTACTCACTCGAGGTAGGATTGGTCCATTCTTGTGTTCTCTAAACAGGGGCCCTGGTTTATTTTCATCTGCCTTATTATAAGATCTCGGTTGACTGCTATTTGCTCCTAGACTCTCCCTAGCTACTGCTACCATGATTTGTTCCTTTGCTTTTGCCTTTTCCTCCTCTCTTCTCAGATAAATCTTAAGGGCTTCTTTCAGTAACTTGTTTATGTTTTTCTCCTGCCAATCTTCCATCTTTTCTATTTTTCTTCTGATGTCTGTCCAAGCTTTAGTAACAAACTCTACCTTTAACAATACTTGGCCTTCTGGGCTGTCAGGGTCTATGTTTGAATATAATTGGAAGTTCCTCCTCAGTCGGTTAAGCCAATTAGCTGGGGTCTCATCTTTCTCCTGGGTGCTATCAAAGGCTAATTTAGTATTACTACCTCAGGGAACAGACTCCTTTTTTCTTTTTACCATGAGAGATAGAAAGTCTTCCATGTTTTTCCTGCCTTCTTCATGGTTTCATGGGATTCCACCCAGGGTCCACCAGAGGCATTTTTTGATCTCCCGGGGGCCCTAATCTGTTTTCTCTTTCCCAAATTCTCATTCCAGCTGCTCGAATCATTCTGACTTCTTCTGGGCAAAATGATATATTGAGAATAGAATTTAGCTCTCCCCAAGTATAAATATTAGGTCTTAGAAACTGGTCCACCTGATTTGAGATTCCGACTGGGTCTTCCACTAAGTTCCCTAATTCCTTTTTAAATCCTCGAACCTCGGAGGCTGTTAGAGGGGCATTCACAAATCCAACTCCTTCCGCTACCCCACCCATGGGGACTTCCCTGAGGGGAAAAAGCTTCTCTGCCCTTGATATCTTGGACCTGGTGTTACAATAAGGTCCACTAACAAGATCCTCATTTTGGGATGCAGTAGGGAGTGTGCAGGTTCGTTGGTACCTAGGAGATGTGTTAGGAGGTACATTAATATTTGATGATGACAGGCTCTGCTCCCAGTTGGAGGCAGGAGGAGGAACAGCATTGGGCGAGGGAGAGGAGATTGGACTTACAACTAAAGGTACTGAGGGTGGAATAGAGCGAGTAGATTGTGGAACAGCAGGAGAAGCTGGGGGCATTGGTAGATCAGAGGAAGGCGAGGAGGTATTGGACAGGGCCAGTAGAGAGGTTGAGTTTGGGACAGAGACACTGGGAGGTGACAGAAGCTGGGTATTTACTGACGGGGAGGGAGAGATTATGGGTTCCAAAGGGGGAAGAACTGAAGGCTTAGCAGTAGGGGTTGGAGGGAGAACTGGAGTTACTGTAGGGGAGGTTGTAGAAGGGGTTTGGGGCATGATCAGGGGAACTGGTGGAAGGGCTTCGGGTACCACTGGGTAGGTAGGGGGAGGAGGTGGTAGGTATTCAAGGGGATCCCATCTTTTATTCATCTCCCTTCTTCTCTCATTCCCTTCTCTATCATTCTCCTTTCCTTGTAATTTACATATCTTTACACTATCTCCACCTGCTGCATTCTTCTGCCAACAGGTGGCATATACTAATTGCTCAAAGTCGGGACAGCTTTGGGCCCTTAGATGTTGACTAAGTTGCGAGCATATCCATTGACCTTGGGTTCCCTGCAATGGCCACTCCCCCTGTAGTTGTAATTCTGGCCAAACCTCTGTGCAGTAGTAGACTAACTTGATCTTATTTAGGCATTTTGTTATCTCCAAAGCATCCCATCTGTCCAGTAACTGTCCAAGAGGGCTGTCAGGGGGAATATTCTTTATTTTCTTCTTAGAGGAACCTGCTCTTTTACTATTGCACCCTCCCATCTTTTTAGGCCAAAAAAAAAACTTTAAAGGCGCTTCTACCCAAACGAAAATAGACAGACAGGCAACCTAGTCTTTTAACTACACTCAAACTGGCCTTCTTTTTAACTGATTTTATCCTAAATTTCCCTAACCTAATTCTTATCTGACCAAAACCAAATCCTCTTTTAGCCAACTTAAACTCACAACTCACACTTTTTCTACTAATTCTCAATTCTCTTAAACTCGCTGGGGATAGGGTTCAATCACTCACTCACTCACTCATACCATAAGGCAAAGGATGGGGTTTCACTCACTCTTATACTTACACCATAAGGCCCAATACCCCTTCTGGACCTTTGGAGTCTGTCGTATTGAGGGGACCCCCTACGTAACCCCGAGCCTCGCCCCCACGGGACTCTGAGCACTCTTTGTCGATGCTGCCGGGGTCCCTAGCACTAGGGTCCTCCTTTCAGGCCTCAGGACTTCCCCTTGCCTAGCCTCCTGCCAGGCCGGACCTATAGTCCGCTCCTCGGGCTAGAGCAGTCCTGTCCCTAATGCCGTCTTCTTCCTGAGTTTTTTCTGAAGAGTTGGGAAGGAACAAAAAGACTCTCAGGGGTTACCCAGGGGCATGTACCCAAGCGGGGCCCGACCCCTTTACCTTCCACCCCTCCCCAGCAGAATGGCCTCTGTTAAAGGGATGTGTGTGGGTATGTGTGATGCCCGCCTTGCCTGCCGTCTCAGACTCCCCACCCTTGTGCCCAGAGCAGTGGGTTTACAGCCTCCTTCCCTTGGAGCTGCGGCATCACACCACCTACAGCACGTCTGGTCTGCCCCTGGGGATTGGGGAACTCCTGGACACTTGGTGCTGGCAGTACCTGGGGGTACCCTGTATAAAAACTGTGCACGACTCACTCAATACCTAGGCCTCCATGAGCCTGGAGTCACCAAGGTCGCTCTCAGACTCCCCACCCTTGTTCCTAAAAGGGGGTCTACCCCAATGTGTGCGACTCACACCAGGATCTTCCTCCGCATGCCCGGAGGGGGAACTTCCTCTATCTCCTTAGGAGATACCTCAATAACATGCTAGGCCTTGGTGGGCCTCACTTGCTTCCCCCTGTTTCCAGCTGGCCCCCTCTTGGGAGTCTGGAATCACGGTACTGAGAGGTCCTCACTCGCTTTGGGGGTTCCAAGATGCCGGCCCCCATCTCATTCACACCGCACTCACTCCCCTCCTACTCCTGCCACCGGAGTTACTTACACTTCCGGTGCTCCTCAGCGACGCTGGTCCCAGGCTGATCCCTCCGGTCCAGATAGCCAGCTGTCCTGGAGGCCCAAGAGAGCGAGCGGCCATCCAGTCTTCTGGTCCTCTTCAGGTGTGGCTATCGCGGACGAGCCCCCAGTTGAAATAAAAGGGCCAGGAGACCAGCTCCTTTCAAATGGCCTTTATTGAAATCAGATCTTTGGGGTGGGAGCCCGAGGGGTCGCGCACACCACCGCTGCTCCTGTAGACAACGTGGAGGAGGAGGAGGAGTGTAGCAGCTTTGCCTCAGGGCAGAGCTGGGGCTTCCATCCTCACGAGAGTCCTCAGGAAGACAATTGCTGGCTCGAAGTCCAGGGTTGTCACTCTGGTCGACTCCCATTCAGGTTATGGTGACCGCATTCCGAATCGAAAAATGCCATGGGAGGATTGCTCAGCCTTTTCTCAGGTGTAGTATGTTGTTGGTTTTTCGAGATGTCATGTAGGCTCGTTGTTTTAGAGGCATTTTTTGTCAAATGGGCTCTTGTGTCCTTCATTTGCATATTCGCGGTAGTTGTCTCCTCCTCCTTAGTGGGGGGTACTATTTTGGGGGGCAAAGGTGGCGTTTCCTGACAGGATAGGGAAAGTACAGTTGGGAGGGGGGACACAAGGTAATTTATTCTGTTAACAATTAACACGAGATTTGACTTACAGATTTAGGAACAGCATCAACCAACAACTAATTTAACAATTAACACGAGAACAGCATCAACCAACAACTGATTTAATAAACTTAGGAACTTATTACAACCAATTTAGCAAACTCAGGAACCCATTCCTAACAATTCCTACCCTCACATCTTTGCCTGAGACCCCTTTTTTATAAGTTAGCTGTCTAATTAAATCCGACAGAGTCAAGTCAATTAAGAAAATTATTTTATTAAGCAAGCGGCAATAAGCAAAACAGCGCTGGGAATCTCTTGTTCCACCAAAAGGCACACACAACCTCTCCACTTTAGTCTTTGTTTTTTTTTATGCTCTTCTTCTCCTGGTATCTGTGACTCTTCTTGTTAAGGGTTATCTTCCTGTCTTCTGGTGGTCGTGGGCAGGGGGGGCATAATCGTCCTCTCTTAATCTTTTGTTTTACTCCCCACTGGCTTATGCGAATACACAGAAAAAACTTTTACATTTTCTGCAGACAGGATGCATGATGTTTTATCTTGCTCAAAGAACCTTTGTTGATTCAGGCGTCTGGTGGCTTCCCCCTCCCTCCCTCACAAAGCCTTAGCCAGGTGCTGATAGTTGAGATTTGATTAACAATCTCGGGTATATACCTATTACAATTTCCCCCTCTTCTTTTTCTCATTTTGTTTATCAAATCTTTGGAGCTCAGCAGAGCTTAACTCTAATTCTTCATCTTTTATAGGCTCATATCGGGCTCTAATTAGCATTAAATGTGCAGCTTCCAGTCTACTCTTCACTATTGCAATGACTTTATTAAATATACATGGTCCAAAGGTTAGCACTAGAATAACTAAAATTAAAGGTTCTGAAAGAGTAGACAACAAGGTGGTAAGCCAAGGAGAATGGTTAAACCAAGATTCATACCAGCTTTGTTGCATTTCTCGTTCTTGTTTTTGTTTTTCTAGGCCCTCACGGAATTTAGTCATAGTATTTCTTACAACTCCAGGGAGGTCCGCATATATACAACATTGTTCTCCCAGCGCAGCACATAATCCTCCTTGTTGTAGAAACAGGAGATCTAACCCTCTTCGGTTTTGCAGTACCACTTCTGATAACGACCTCAGTGATTTTTCTAATGCACTAATTGATTTTTCAATTCGGACTAAGTCCTCATCTACAGCTATTCTAAGTGATTGGAACTTTAGATTTTGTTGAACTAGTGATGTTATTCCTGTTCCCGCATCTGCAGCTCCTACAGCTATGAGGGTGGCTACAGTTAAAGCAGTAAGAGTAAATGGTTCCTGTTTTTGTAAATGATGACTTTGAATAGTTTGGTAATTATACACAAATTCCTCAGGATAGTATATGATTCGGGGAAGAATCATTACCTGTATGCAATACTCGCTGCTTTCATCAAACAATTTGATAGATAAGCATGGAGTCATCCCTGTTTCAGAGCAAATCCATTTTGCATTGTTGGTGGGTACTAGCCAATCAGCTGACAACTTTCCTTTTAGGGAAGTTTTTACTTGACACAAATGATCTTTTTCTGGAGGTACTTTTCCGACACACCTCCCTTTTCCTGATACATGTTGCATCGTTATCCCTTGCTTCCTGCCCTCAGAGTCCCATAAACATTAAGCTGGGTTTGAAACATTTATTCTTTTCGCTTTAGAGTATATACCTACTGCTTCGTAAAAAGGAGGTTTAATATCATAATATAACCAACAATGCTGCATTACATTCGGATTAGTTGAATTTAGTACTTGATAGGTGGTATCTAAGAGTTTCCATAAAGGATTAACCTTCGTCTCTGACTCGAAATTGGATAGATCCATGATGTTTTGGGGGAAGGGTTCAGTAGTACTTTGGTGTTCTATTTTTTTTTTTGAATGAATCGTTTGGAACATTTACTACTGGATTAGGTCTCACTGCTTGAGGCTCAGGCACTGCCACTTCCTTTTTAATTAACATCAATCCTCCTCTATCAGTTCCTGGCTCCCAGTATCTCATACCCCATGTTTTCCCAGTAATCCAACCAGGATCTGTTGGTTGAGATACATTTACATATATAAATTGGCAGTTTCCATAGGAAGGTTGAGGTCTTATTCCCCTACGGGGAGCCAAAATCATACTGCCGCTAGGATCTTTCTTAGGGGGAGTGCATCCACTTGGCCCCCATCCTATTTTAAGGAATTTATCAGGTCCTGCTCCTGGATCCCAGTGTGATGCAATGGTTTCACAACCCCAATATGCACAATAATATTGTCCAGGGCTATTACAATATCCCCGCCCAGGGTTAGAGCTTGGGCAGAAATAAAATCCTTTTTGGTTTAAGCAGAACTCCATAGGCACTATTTGACACAAAGCAGGTGTAAAGCTGGGTACTCCAGGAGTAATAATGGTTTGAATTGTACTTTTATCCTCCCACCGAATTAAGGACCACTTAAATGGTTGGTGGAGGTTATCCTCCGCTTGTACCAAATTTACACAAATTAAAACAAATAAATACCCAATACTGGAGAGAGCTGGTGGGGTTTTGTTTCTAATTAAAACTTTCTTTTCTAACTTATGTAATTTGGTTGTGCCTCTTGTGCCTTTCATTCTCACCTCAAGTAACAACGCCTGGGGCCTTACAGGCGAGTAATGCTGTTTATACAGCTCCCTTGAGCATTTCTTTTCCAGCCTCCACTTCTTTACGCCTCTGCCTCCTTCCCCTACACTTTTGCCTAGTGCAGCGAGGTGTATTATCTTCTCGGCAGCAAACGTATTCTTCAGGAGAGTGCTCTTTTTATTTATTTCTCTCCTTATAGGCCTCCCAGCTCTTAGCTTTTACTTGAGGTGTTATACAGGGAATTTTAGGCACTGTGGTTCTGCAAATTATCTGTAAAATCTCTGGGTTTGATTTTCGGGGTTCGTTTGGATGTACACAACCCTTTTCTGGATTAATGCCGAGTGCAAAAAGATCCCACCAGGGCCGGGTCCACGGGATTACTCGACCAGTGATCACTAATAATCTCAAGGCTTGCTCAGTCAGTTCTCTTTCTCTTTGATAACACTGTCGGCAATGATCGGGTGGAGTATATCCGTAACTGCAATGTTTCACCAGCTTTCTTTACACAAGTTACATTTTACACAAACGAATGGATAACAAATACAATCCTTTCTCGGGCAAAATATAGTCTTAATCCAGCTCTTTAATCCTTTTTCTTATGCAACTTGAGCTTCAAAGTCTCTGGATTTCCAAAGCTCTCCCACTGTTCTTCAGAGATTGGTCCCTTTACTCGGCTGGCACGCGTCCATCCTTGTTCTGCAGTCCGGATAGCAGTTTCTGTAGTGAGTAAAACAAGATAAGGCCCTTCCCAGCGAGGGGTTAATGAGGATTCTTTCCATGATCTAATTAAAACTTTATTTCCAGGTTTTATATTGTGTATTGCAATGTCTAATGGAGGCCTTTGCACCACCAGGCCTTTATCTTGCAATTGTTTCCTCCTAGTCATGAGCTGGGTTAAATATTGTTTAAGTTGTAAGTTTTCAACCTGAGGATGATCTCAAGGAATCTCTAGATCATAAGGCATCCCATACAACATTTCAAAAGGAGAAATTCCTAAATCAGTACGGGGTTGTGTCCTAATGTTTAACAGGGCTAAGGGGAGACACTTTACCCAGGACATCTTGGTTTCCAATGTTAATTTAGTCAGTTGTTTCTTTATCTCCCCATTCGCCCTCTCTACTTTTCCTGAGCTTTGTGGATGCCAAGGAGTGTGATACTCCCATCTGGTTCCTAAAACAGCAAAAACTTCTTTTATAATCTTTAAAACAAAGTGCGGTCTCCTATCGGAGTCTATTGTTTCTATAGAGCCATATCTGGGTATAATATTCTCAAGCAGTAGCTTTACTACAGTCTGGGCAGTGGCTCTAGCAGTTGGGAATGCCTCTACAAAGTGAGTTAAATGATCTACTAGTACCAGCAAGTACTTATACTTCCCTACTTTAGGTAGTTCAGTAAAATCTAATTGAATTCTGGCAAATGGTCGGTGAGCCAATTCTCTTCCTCCTAGGGATCTCTCTCTCAACTGGTGCTTGTTTACTTTCTGGCAAATCAAACATTCATTCATTATTCTCTTTGCTATATTATACCCTCCAATGCACACATATTTTATGGCAAGTTGATCTGTTAAAGCTTGAATTCCTCAATGGGTGCTTTCATGGTATTTACACATAATTCTTATAGCCATGGTCTTTGGAACAACCTCTTGGCCATCTGGGAGTTCCCATTTTCCCGTCTCAATTTCTTTTGCCCCCATTTGTGCCAATTTGTCTTTTTCTTGTACAGTAAAGCTAAAAAGATAATGTTTTTCTCCATGTATACAACAATATTTGTATTTGGGGTTTTTACAGCTACAGTGTAGTGCATTACTTCCGAGATCCTTCTAACAGCTGTAACAAGGGGGTTCAAATAGATCTTCTCCACACGTGGTGCACTTTTTCCTGGCCCCTTCCCAAGGATCCCAGTTTTCTTTTTCTTTAAATACCAATAAGGCAGCTTTTTTTTGCTTCTTGGTCTGCTAAATTATTTCCCCTCGCCAACGGGGTTACTCCCCCTTGGTGCCCCTTTACATGCACCACAGCTATGCCTACCGGCCCCCGTAAAGCTTGTAAAATTCTAAATATTAGTTCTTGATGAATCAATCCTTTTCCTTGGGAATTTATTAGACCCCTTTCTTCCCAGATTTTTCCAAATGTGTATACTATACCAAATGCATATTTAGAATCTGTGTAGATTGTTCCAGTTTTTCCTTTTAGCATTTGCAAAGCTCTTAAGACTGCATATAGTTCACACACTTGGGCACACCAGCTGGGGCTTAATGGTCCTGATTCTATGTCTTTAAATGTCTTTCCATTAACTATTGCATATCCTGATTTCCTTTTCCCTTCCACTACCCAGGAAGAACCATCAACAAAAAGTTTTTCTCGTTCATCCAGCTCCTCTTCTTCTAAATCTGATCTGATTTTTGTTTTCTCTTCAATATTATGCAAACAATCATGAGTTATTTTTCCTTTTGGTACCCCATACAAAAACTGTGCTGGATTTTGTAAGTTAGTAAACTCAAGTTCTAGTTTAGGTGAGGATATTAGAATACCCTCATACTTTAAAAGTCTCGCATCTGTAATCCATTTGTCATCTTTTTGTTGCAAGATTTCTCTAATATTGTGGGGTGATAATACCTTTAGCTCTCCTCCAAAAGTGATCTTATGTGCCTCTTCTACCAAAAGAGCTGCAGCTACTATAGCTTGTAGGCAGGTAGGCCAGCCTTTACTTACAGTATCAAAGAGTTTTGAGAGATAGCCTATAGGCTTCTTCTTTCCTGCCCATTCCTGTGCTAATACCCCGAATGCTGTTCCCTCTTCAACATTAATAAAGAGGAAAAAACATTTCTTAACATCTGGTAAACTTAAAACAGGAGCATTTACCAGATCAGTTTTTAAGATTTCTAATTGCTCATCATCTTCTTTTGACCATTTTAATAGGCTGTCTTTGCACACTTTGTCCTAAAGAAATTTTACCTTCTTACTATAGTCTTCAATTCATTGTCTACAGTATCCCAGAAGGCCTAGCAACTGCCTGACCTGCATCTTGTTTTTAGGGACTGGCAGTGATAATATACCATTAACTCTTTCAGGATCTAATTTCATAGTTCCTCTACTTAGTCTGTGCCTTAAATATTTTACTTCTTTTTTCTACAAATTGTAACTTTGATTTAGATAATTTTAATCCCTGTAAACTCAAAAAGTTTAACAGTTTAATACTTTCTTGTCTCACTTTTTCTTCGTCTTTACCTGCCAATAATAAATCATCTACATATTGAACCAAGGTCATTTCTTCACCCAATTCATATTCTCTCAAGATTTGTTCAAGGGCCTGTCCAAAGTTGGGAGACTCTGTAAATCTCTGTGTCAGAACGGCCCAGCGCAGTTGTTGTTTTCGGTGTGTCTCTGGGTCTTCCCATTCAAAAGCAAAATAATCCCTACATTCTTCCTTAAGGGGACATGCCCAAAAGGCATCCTTTAAATCTATTACACTGTACCACTGATTGTCAGGGCCCAGTTGGCTCAAAAGGGTGTATGGATTTGCTACCACTGGGAATGGAATCGGGCTACAGTCCTTTTGTTAATTTCTCACAAATCATGTACTAATTTGTAAGTCCCATCTGGTTTCCTTACTGGCAAGATGGGAGTATTAAAAGGGGACATACAGGTCTCAAGTAGTCCTCTCTCGAGTAGCCTCTGGATTTCGGGCTTCAAGCCTTGACTCCCTTTCAAAGGTAGAGGATATTGCTTTATCCTAATGGGTATTTCTGGGTTTCTAATAGTTACCATAAAAGGCTCAATATTCAACTTACCTATTGAGTCTGGAGTATACCAAACTTCAGGGTTAATTTTCATTTCATCCACTGCCCTCAAGGGACACAACTTAACCTCTAGTGTATCACTTTTTGCTTCTAAACTAATTCCTAATTCTATCATCAAATCTCTCCCTAATAAGTTATAATCAGCCTTGGGCAGCAATAATAAAGATTCTATTCCAAATTTAGTGGGGGTTTCAATTATTACATCTTTGATTACTGGGACCCCAATAGGTTCTCCCTTTGCCCCAATGACCTGAATAGTTTCAGTGGATATTTTACAACCTTGGGGTAATTTCTGAACAGTAGATCTTTCTGCTCCTGAGTCCACTAGAAATTCAATTTCTTGTTGCTGAAAACCTATTTTTAGTTTTATCAAGGGCTCTGTTCTTTCTCGGATCCCCAGCAAACAGAGCCCCTGACACCCCTAGTCTTCCTTGAACATCTTCTCCTCCAACAATCTCCTCCTACAATCTTTCTTCATATGTCCTTTATTTCCTCAGAAATAGCAAACTAATGTCCCCTGCCCTTCTCTCAAACCCTTTCAAGGTTCATATTTCAGGGAACGAGAGTTAGTTCTTTTCCCAGCAGGGAGCCCTCTTTGTCCTGCTCTGATGGCTGCAACCAACATCTTAGCTTGCTTCTTATGTAACTCATCCTCTCTCTGAACATACACTTTCTGAGCTTCCCTCAATAATTCATCTAATCCTCGATCCTGACAATCCTCTGTCTTTTCCAGTTTTTGCCTAATGTCTGTCCAAGATTTAGCAACAAACTGGGTTTTAAGCAAGGCCTGGCCAACCGGAGTAACTGAGTCTAAACCTGAATAAAGCTGTAAATTCTTCCTAAGCCTCTCCAACCAATCTGTGGGAGTTTAATCTTTTCTTTGATTTTCATTAAAAGCCTTATTAATATTTTGCCCTCTGGGCACAGACTCCCTTATCCCTTGAATAATAATAGTTCTTAAATCCTGCATATGGCCCCTATCAACTGCATTCTGGTTATTACAGGGGGGTCTCTGCAGAGGCCATTTGATATCCGCAGCGGGTCCCTGTTGGTGTTGTTGGTCTCAAATCCACATACCTGCCCTCCGAATCATATCCCATTCGTATGCAGTAAATAAAATTCCCAGCATGGCCTGTAATTCATCCCAGGTATATATGTTAGGTCCTAGGAATTGGTCTACTCATTTGGCCACTCCCAATGGATCTTATAATAAATTCCCCATTTCCTTTTTAAATTCCCTCACATCTCCTCAGTTTAAGGGGACAGAGACATATCCCATTCCTGGTTGTGGCCCTCCCATGTCTACTTCTCTGAGGGGATACAAATTACTCTCTGATTCTTGTTTCCTTGTCTGGCCTCTGGTGACCCTCCGGTTCTGTTCAGGGGAATACGAGGAAGAATTGGAACTATCCTAATGTTGTGGGGAGGATGGGAGTGGGAGAGGTGGCAGAGGTTGAGGGGGAGGTGGTGGAGGTATATATGGAGGAGAAGTGGGTATCTCATCCTCATTTTTAACCTTCTTTTTTTTTTTCCTCCCACCTTTTCTTTCAGTGGGAATAAAAGGGGTCTAGTTTCTGATCCTATCCACAAAGAAGCATATTTGCTTTCTTCCAGACTGAATGGTTCTTTCGAATTTATATATATATTTAGATCCTGACATATCCAATCCTCAAAGGCCCCAAAACTGGCCAATAGAGGTGGTCACCCCTGATTTGTTTCCCACCCCATACTTCTATACAGTAATGTATCATTTTTACTTTGCTCGTACCCCGCCTAGAAGGGTATTCATTCCAAGTTTTTATCATTAGCCCTAACAGACGGTCCGGTGGTGTCTGTGGGAGCCTAATCTTAGCCTCAGAACCACCCATGGGATCAGAGGGCTTGCTTTTCTTCTGAACCATCTTCTGAAGCGCCTTCTTACACACACACACATGCTTCCCCTTGTTCATGGCCCAATCCCTCGTAGGATGTGGGAACCGCACTACTTAAGGGTCTGCACTCACTTCGCCCTTCCCAGGCGTCTCACACAGGCACGCTTCAGGATAACCCGACCCCAACCAAACAGATAACCGGCCTATACACACGCTTCCTGCGTCTTCATCCGGACTTCGTGCACAAAAATTATGGGGTTACCGGTTTTATTTGCTTATTGCCAAATTTAAAGTTCATCGGTAAAGGGTTTAGAGGAGAAACACCTTGACAAGAGCCACTTATCAAGCGGGGCGCCTCTCCTGCCAAGGGTCTCAGGCCAAATTTCCTTTATTCGAGTCACAGCACCAAATTTGTTACAAGTTAGCTGTCTAAATAAATCCAACAGAGTCAAGTCAATTAAGAAAATTATTTTATTAAGCCAGCGGCAATAAGCAAAACAGCGCTGGGGTGGTCCAGGAATCTCTTGTTCCACCAAAAGGCACACACCACCTCCCCACTTCAGTATTTGGGTTTTTTATCCTCTTCTTCTTCTGGTATCTGTGACTCTTCTTGTTAAGGGTTATCTTCCTGTCTCCTGGTGGTCGTGGGCAGGGGGGGCATAATCCACCTCTCTTAATCTTGTTTTACTCCCTGCTGGCTTATGCAAATACACAACAAAAACTTACATTTTCTGCAGACAGGATGCATGATGTTTATCTTCGTCAAAGAACACTTGTTGATTCAGGTGGCTGGCGGCTTCCCCCTCCCTCCCCCGCAAAGCGTTGGCCAGGTGCTGATAGTTGAGATTTGACTAACAATCTCGGGTATATACCTATTACACCTTTAATTCTAAAATTTTAACAAGTCCAAGGGAGGCTTCTGTTATTGTTTCCCTAGCGGACACCCCTCTGTCTTCCAAACTGAGTGTCTTGGTTTGGAAAGACAGGGGTGTCTGACAGGGAACCAAAAAAAGAATGGAAACTTCCCTTGGATTTGTTATAATCCAAAAATTGAAGGGGGGTCTCAGGCAAGGATGTGAGGGTAGGAGTAACAGTTCTTTACTAGTTCGTCTAACAAGGTAAACTAACAATAATAACTATAATATTGACAACAAACAGAACTAGAGAAGAAAAGAAAAAAAACCAACAACCCAGTTACAGTTTTCCTCTGGCACCCTCCCCCCCTCAGTACCAGTACAAGCTACCAGAGCCAGCAGCAGTCCTGGGAGGATGAGATGTATCCGAGGCTTAGCGGCTGTGGCTGGAGCTGTTGGAATGTCCCGGCTAGGCGCGGGCTGCAGAAACACAGCGTAGGGAGACCCCAAGCAAAACTGAAGAAGCCGTGGGTGCAGGGCAGTGGGAAGGAGCTCCTGGCAGGGCAGGAAGAGAACAGGTTCCCAAAATCCCTGGGGAACAAACGAAGAGACGGTGGTCCGACCGAGCTCCAGGTGCGGGGATGGTGAGAGCTCTCTGCCGCGCCAAGACAAGCAGCCCTGGCTGTTTTCCTGAGAGCAGAACATTGCCCAGAGCTAAGTGAAGACGGTGCCTCTCTGTCTCTGCCTTAGCTGCTTCCTTTGTTTGTTCCTAAGCACCCATGAGCACCGAAAAGCACCCAGCAATCAGCTTCTTAGCAACTTCTGGGAAAAAATTCTATATGGATGCACCCCAACCCCCAACACTGAGACACACACCCAGTTATACACTCCTAGGCATGGAAATCCTTTTGAATTCAAAGTAAGAATTCTAGATGATATATTGTGGTGGTCTAACACCAGCAGGAAATTAAATTCCAAATAAGCCACTCCCCGTTCCCCACCCCTTCCAGCAAGGGAGGGACAAGTGCAAATACTATAGATTGATATAACAATTTACTGAAAGCAAAAAGCAATGGAATAAGAAATGGACAGTAACAACAGCAATATTAATAACAAAAGTATACAAAAAGAGAAGGTGTTTTTTCCATAAAAAAGGTGTTCATCTCCCTGACTTAGTTCCACATGGTCACCAGGAACAAAAGCAAAATGGCAGATGCTCCTCATAGGGAACCCATGTGGCTTCCCCAGAGATAAGATGGAGACCGTTTCCTTCGGCCATACCACATGGCTGCCAGGAGCAATGGCAAGATGGTGAGGGGCTCCAATGACTAGCCTTTCCTGCCCCCCAGCCTGAGACAGCAAAAAACAATGACAAATAAGGCCGCTAAAAGTTATATCACCTGAGTTGCATTGCCACATTTCTGTGCTCAGTTCCACATATGTGCCTGTACCACTGCTTCTATCTCTCCACAGCTTTTCTATTGCTCTGCTGTGCACCTTTCAGCTTGGCTTTGCTGGACTGGGCTTAGCTGGACTCCCTTTGGCTCAACTCGGCTCCTGTCAGCTCAGCTCCCTTTTCCAAGAAATTTAATCCACAAACACTAGAGGTTTATGTACAAAAAAAGAGGACAGAGGAGTCCTGTAACTTTATTCTAATAAAGGGAGAGGCCATGGGGCATTTTTCTTGGTGTCTTTTAAAAAATTTTAGGGGACGCAGCCTCCTTTTTATCCTAATTTCACATCCGCATTTCCCTCTCTTTTTCTCCATTGGCTGAAGTGCTTGAGAGGTACAGACTCCCTGAAATGCTGAATAACTAAGACCCCCTTCTAATGTATAACCCCCCCCCCCCCATTTTTCCTTTTCCTTGTGTCTCTGTACTTCTTCTCTAAATCCAGAGATTTAGCACAGTCTTGAGTAACAGTCTGTGTCAATTAGTGGAATTCCTGTGGAATTCATGGTTCCCCCACATTGTTTCTTTCACCTCTCTGTATCTGGCCTTATCTATTGTTGTAGTTTATTTGCCTTTTCATACATACACACACTAGTGAAGAACTGTTATTCCTTTTCTCATATCTTTTCCTGAAAGCCCCTTAATTTCAAAGTTATAATAATTTGGAGGGAAGGGGGTCATATTTTCCGTTCCGAGTGAGGCCCTGCCTTCTTTAGCAGACACCTGTCTTTCAAACCAAGGCGAACCAAGACATATAGTCTTGTGGGGATTGTGGCAGATGACTGGAGTGGAAAACCAAAAAATTCTGTAGGATTTTGGTTCAAGGCACTACAAGGCTCCACTTGCTATACATTATACCCTGATGGAAAAACAGATTCAATTTGAAGTTTGGGCATTGCAAGAAATTGAAAGAATCACCAGCCAAAATAGCATAATTGTACACCCCGAGTACAAAATGTGACAAGGACTGAAATTCTTCCAGATGTTGTCTCTCCCAAAACATTAACTGTTACAATTCGACATGAACGAACACACACACACACACACACGCACACACACACACACCTTTCTTTGAGCAAGGCAGAAGCAAAAGAGGAAGTTTATTATAAAACTCTGATTTATATAGGTTACACACACTGTCCCCTTGATTGGTCAAACAACTGACCTCCTTTGAGACCACACTGGTCAAACCATAGGTCCATCAACTCTCACTTCCTTTTAGAAAGGAATGTAAGTAATCGTTGTTTACAAAAATGTGTGTGTGAAATCTGGCTCCAGAAGTTCAAAACATCAGAAGGCTAGACGAAACATGCAAAAGCAAGGGCGACAATTAACCACAGGGAAAATAGAGTTGTTTACATCAAGAGATTGCATGGTATGACCTATTAATCTAATCTAAATGTGAACATTGATATAATAACCTTTGACAATTCAGTATTGTAGTGGTTTTGGTTCACCAATTTGAAATTTCCCAATCAATCAAGAGCAAAGCAGGCTTAAACTTGAAAGGTATAAAGAAAATTTATTAGCAGAACTAAAAGAAGAATAAGAAAAATCAGAATAAAACCTTCAGAACACTCCTCCTCCCTTCCCTGTGGTGGTGTGTTTTTCTTAAATGTGGATTTGTATTGTAATTTCTTTAATGGATCGTTCCTGGTTTCCCCCAGGTTGGTTGGTTTGGTCCAAACTCTCTCCTCCCTTTCCCAGTTATGTGTCAAGCTGTCAATCCTACCCCAACCCTGCCCCTTATTCCAGAATGTTCCTTTCCTGGATGTCAATCCTTCCCTGTGCCCACTCCCTGCTTGTACTTCCCCATTGGAAATCCTCTAAACCACAATGACCCATTGATTTGTTTAAATTGTACCCCTACCATGTATTCCTCCATTGGTTGCAACATTGTAAACCCCAACTTGTACTCCTTCCCATTCTTTCCCCTATTGGTTGAAGAATTGTACCCCTCCTTGTACCTCCCCTGTTTAAAAAACTGTACACAGTGCTGGTTTTCGTCTTTTTGTCCCTGCTCCTCTCTGGGAATAAATTCCTTTGGGTAACCACATGAAAGATCCCTCCCTATTCTTTACCCCTGTCCTGGTTTAGGCAAATTTTGGAAGAAACCTCCAGGTGGGGTCCCTCTAGAAAGCAAATCCAACCAGCCCCTCCCCCAGATGGTTCGGGAAAAAATTTCCTTGGAGGAAAGTGTAAAAAAATTGTGTATTTAACAAGCAAAGCACTCCTCAGCACAACAAATGAACAACATTAAACAATGAAACCTCTCGCTACTCCGAAGAGATGATGAATTCAGAAAGTCTCTTCCATGGGTTGTAGCTTGGCTCACTCAGTTGTTGTCATTGCCTCTGGCACTGGGAAATGCTGGGCCCAGGAGAGACCCTGTGTGCCACGGGTCTGAGCTCCTGGTGCTCTTCTGGGTTTTTAGTCCAGAGCAGGTTTGAACAGTTCCAAGGAAAAGGGGGAAAAAGAACCCCCACAGTCCAGAGAACTTCTGTGCTTCAGCTAGTCAAAAACTAACAAAAAGCAAAGGAAAGCTCTGTCCCGCCATCCGCACTGCAGGCAACATACCTGTGTGAAGGAAAGCTGAAAACTCTTATGTTTTGAAAACAACCACCTCAGACATTCCACCGCTTCTCCTTCACTCTCAGATCCAGTTTTAAAGGTGCAAAACTTATTTCTGAACTAAACAGACAAATGGGGATACAATTCAGCATCAGCCCAGGACAACCCAGATCCTCGATGCTGCTACATCTGGTGTTGTTGAAAGTAGCCTTGCTGCTGCATTATCCAGTAGCCCTGCTCTACTGTCACTCAGACCGATTCTGGTCAGGGGACAGCCAATCTCAGCATGGTCTGGGAAAGGGCTAGCTGGGGCTTCTCCTGCACTGCGTCACTTCCCCACACCTTCTTTCTTTCCGACTGACAACATACAGAAACAACATCCAGAATTTTCAATCAGTTTTCCACTTCTAGAATAAACTTTCTTCATTTCACTTAGGGAGAGGAGCATCTCTTGCTGCTATGGAAAAAATTCTCCACGAACAACAACTGCCTGGAACATATGCATTCGTGAAATTTCCTCTCACTTTCACAGCCTCTCATAGCTGTGCCTCTGGGCCATGTCAACATATAGGGTATTTTAATTTAAGAATTAAATTAAATTAAAAATTAAATTTAGACCTTGGAATCACCAACTACCCTGCCAGCTCACTAACGGGGATAAGGCTGGTAGCTCACAGAGACGAGTCAGCCTGGACTGAGGACCTTTTTACAACACCGAGAGACACCACATTCTTCAGGAAGGTAAGAACCCAGGACAGAGGATCATGGTGGTTTGTAGTGGGGTTTTTAGCAGGGCATGGTGGTGGTACTGGTGCTAGGCAGCAACCCCCCCCCCATCAGTGGCAGCAGCTGAGCCACGTGGAGGCACACGCAGTGTGTGTTTGGGGGAGGTGCAGGCAGCATGTTTCTAGCAGCTAAAACCCCAACCACAGTGTAGGGTCTGTTTCTGTTTTTTCTCGGTAGTAAAAAGGATAGACTCAAGCTGTGTAGAAAGCCTCATACACCAAGCATGGGTTCCCCTATATCTACACAGCAAAGGTTAAATTATTGCCAAATAAAAAATATCTTAAAAGCTGGAAATATCACCTTCTCAAAAAATAAGCTGAAAAAATTAGTTAATTGGGTATTATTGCATTTTCCTGATTTGAATATTAACTCCATCTCTGAATGGGACAAAATTGGACAAACACTAACTATGCAAGTTGAACAGGGAAAGAAAACGATCTATAAATACATTCCACTGTTCCTTTTGATTCAAAAAGAAATTCTACAAAAATACTACGAAAAAAATGAGACAAAGCTTTTGATCCCTTTCCTTTTTCCCTTCCCTCAGCTCCCTGGTCAAAAAACTCTATCTGCTTTGCACAGGCAGATAGAAATTCCTCTCCTTACCCTTCCCTTCCCACAGACAATTCCGAAAAGCATGGCTTTCCCCCCCCCCCCCCCCCGGGAGGGGGGAGCACAGCTGAATCCCCACAGGACAGCAAACACGTGCTGTGCCATAATGGCACCGACCACGTGGTCTCCCCCCTACCCCCCTATCCTCTCCATAACACTTTCCTCTCACAGGTTCCCGCCCCCAAGCCCCTCTCCGCCCATAACCCATTCTGGCCCCAGGCTCTCTCTGAGTGCCCTCCTGGCATGACATCACCCTGCGGCCCCTCCCCGCTGCCTGCTTCCAATGGGGCGGGAGGTGGGACTGGGCCTGGGGCGGGGGGTGGAGGCAGGGCCAAGACTGGGACCAGGACTGGGGGTGGATCCAAGACCGGGTCGGGGGTTGGGGGCTGGGTCAGGACAGGGGTGAGGGGTGGAGCCACTCCCGGCCCCCAGGGTCTGGGGGGCGGGGCCAGGAGCGAGCAGGGAAATGTGATCCCTCCACCACATTCCAACGGCGGGTGTGGTTAGGTTGCAACACTCAACCCTCATGGCCCCGGGGGATGGGAGGGTGTATCCCCTCAGCATTTATCCACTAAAGAGTTACACAGCCTGGCATGGCGTGGGCCCCCTGGGGGATGGGGGAGTACTACCCCCCCCCAACTCCCAAGCAAGACAAGCCTCTCCCCAAGCCTCTTTGCCAGCCCAAACAGATACAATTCCTGGGAATGGAGAACCTGGGAACTCGGGTTCAGGCTTCTTCCCTTCTGTAGCCCCTGTGACTTTTACAGGAACAAGGCCACAAAACAGGTGCTATAAACCATTCACATACCAAGATAAAAAGGAAATTTGTAAAGTTCAAAGAGAATTTGGCTGCAACAGTGAAATATTTAAAAGTATGATTAGGACTACATTAACTTCCAATGATTTGGTTCCCACAGGTTTAAAAGAACTTTTCAGATGTTTGCTTACACCCTCTGAATTTGATCTATGGGAAAACACATGGAAACGGTTTCTAAAAAACCTCCTTGTAGAATTGTTACAAACCAATCACCTAAGTGTTGATTTGTTAAATAATGCTATTACCTTTGACCATTTATGCAGTGAAGGAGTATGGAATAAGCCTGAAGACCAGACAAGGGCCTTACCACAAATCGTGCTAGATAAAATTACAGCAGCTGCAGAAAAAGCTTTTAACCAACTACCAACAGCTGAAACTAAGGGAAGTTACATAAATATCAAACAAATGCCTTCAGAAGGGTTTTTGCAGTTCTTAGACCAATTAAGAGAACAGGTCTCCCGCAGGGTGGAAGACCCTGTTGTACAGGCAGAAATAACCAAAGAGATAGCTCAGAGAAATGCTAATGAGTCTTGCCTTAGAGTCATACTGGTCCTGCCGGTCAACCCTCCCCTGACCCTTGCACAGATGATAGAAGCCTGTGCGAGGAAAGCGGAGTTGTTTTCACAGGAAAAAAGCCTGCTTGGACCAACCAGAAGACTGCTGCTGTTATATCTGAAATGAGGAGAGAACAGATGACGTCTGATCAGCTACAACGTATCATTTGCTTCCAATGCAAAAAGCCAGGACCTTTTGCTAAGAACTGTCCGTCAAGGCAACAGCAGAACCCTGACACCAGCTTGCCAAAAAACTCGAGTTAAAGTGCTATCCTACCTCATGCTATGGCACAAATGAAGGGGGAATCAATCTCTGTCCTTTAACAAAAATAAGGAATTTTGGGAGGGGGTCTGTGGGAGAACATAACAGTTGTAATGGGGAAAGTCTTTATTTTAAAGCTTGGAAACCTTTTGGTCGGTTTAGATTAATAACCTCTAAAGCATTTAATTTCAGATCTAAGAACTGGATAGTCATTGCGGTAGACTTGCCTGAAAATACACCTGATCTGACAGCATGGCTCAAGGACCTGGATGGTAATTACTTTGTTATTGGGGATACATCACACACACCATGGGAAATTGAAATCGCTCTGATGACTATAAAAAGAGACCTTGCAGAACTCATACTTCTAGCCTACTGTCTTCACCCACTGTTTTTTCTCCCCAAAGGACAGATAATAGCCCAGGCAATCCCGGTTCCCATGGACAACCCGATAAGCAATAAGCCCCCTGATGTTTACTGGGCAGAAGTAATTGGGGAAGACAAGCCTATTATGGTTTGTAACTTGACTTGTAGGTCAGAAAGCCAGCATGTGACAAGGCTGCTGGACACAGGAGCTGATGTAACCATCATACCAGAAAAGTTCTGGCCATCAAGTTGGGAGTTACAACCCATAGCAGGAAAAATCCAGGGTATAGGGGGAATGTCCTTAGCAAAAATTTCTAAAAACATAGTCCAAATTGAAGGTCCAGATGGTCAAATTGCTAACGTCCATCCTTTTGTCTCTGATTACAAGTGTCCCCTATGGGGAAGAGACACCATGTGCCAATGGGGTATAAAATTATTAATCCCCAAGAACCCCCAGGATTTTTAGAAGGGGCCACTGCAGAGTGCCTGACCCACAAGTTAAAATGGCTGAGCCATAGACCTCTCTGGATACCGCAGTGGCCTCTGAGTAAAGAGAAGCTGAAGGCACTGAATGAACTAGTTGAAGAACAATTAATAAAGGGTCATATTGAAGAAACTACCAGCCCTTGGAATTCCCCGGCTTTTGTGGTAAAAAAGCCAGGGAAAGACAAGTGGAGACTTCTTCATGACCTTAGAGAAATAAACAATGTCCTTGAGGACATGGGGTCACTCCAACCTGGTATGCCCTCGCCAACCATGCTTCCACAAAATTGGCAACTAGCAGTCCTGGACATCAAAGATTGTTTCTTCCACATCCCCCTACACCCTCAGGATGCCCCAAGGTCTGCTTTCTCAGTCCCCTCTATAAACAGAGAAGCTCCTGTGACGTGTTATCATTGGAAAGTTTTACCCCAAGGCCTTAAATGCAGCCCTTCAATATGCCAGCATTTTGTAGCTTCACTGCTGTCTCCAGTGCGTGTCCAATGCAAAGATGCCATCATCCTTCATTACATGGATGATATCCTGGTGTGTGCACCCAATAACACTGTATTAGAAAGTACACTTGACCTAGTGGTTAAAGTTTTATCCTCTGCTGGATTTCAATTACAGGAGGACAAAGTTCAGAGGATGCAACCTTGGAAATACCTGGGCCTGGAGATCACAGCACAGACAATTGCTCCGCAAAAATTACAAATTAATTGTAATCCTAAAACCCTAGTGGATCTTCATGCAGTGTGTGGTTCATTGAATTGGGTCAGACCCTGGTTAGGTCTCACTAACCAAGACCTGAGTCCCCTCAATTTGTTAAAAGGGGAGAGAGAGTTAACGTCTCCCAGGGAACTGACCCCCGAGGCAAAGACTGCACTCAAAAAGGTAGAAAAAGCCTTAGCCGAGAGACAAGCTAACCGCTATAATCCAAAACTATCTTTCAAATTGATTATTCTGGGAAGGCTACCACACCTACATGGGTTAATATTTCAGTGGGTCGAGGGGAAGAAGGACTCACTCTCAATCCTGGAGTGGGTCTTCCTCTCCCATCAACGATCCAAGACCATCACTAAGCCACAAGAACTGATGGCTCAGCTAATTCGGAAAGCTAGAATGAGACTGAGTGAGCTATCAGGGTGTGATTTTGCATGCATACACCTTCCAGTGTAACTTTCCAAGGAAGGAAAAGGCTCTCCTGAGAAATTAACAAAAGAGATGTTAGAACATCTCCAGAGTAATGCTGACCTCCACTTTTCTCTGGACAGCTTCAGGGGACAGATCTCTGTCCACTGTCCTTCACATAAGCTTTTTCACGAGGAGTTCCACCTCATTCCTCAGGAGAAAAGGAGACGAAGGCCCCTCAAGTCTCTCACAGTGTTCACAGATGCATCAGGGACATCTCACAAGTCGGTGATGACTTGGAGAGACCCACAGACCCAGCGTTGAGAAGCTGACGTTCAGTTTGTGGAGGGGTCCCCCCAAATAGCTGAACTGGATGCTGTGGTGAGAGCTTTTGAGAAATTCTCAGAGCCAATTAACCTGGTGACTGACTTGGCTTATGTGGCAGGGATAGTGTCCTGAGCTGAACAGGCAGTCCTCAAGGAGATTGAAAACGAACATCTCTTTCAGCTGATTTCAAAGCTGATATATTTGGTATCACACAGGGAGCACCCATTTTACGTTATGCATGTAAGATCACACACTCATTTGCCAGGTGAGATCACAGAGGGTAACAGACAGGCAGAGCTTCTTGCTACCCCTGCTGAAAAAGCACCTCTTCCAGACATTTTCCAACAAGCAAAAATGAGTCATCAAAAATACCATCAAAATGTGCCAGGACTAATTCGCTAGTTCCACCTTACACGGAGCCAGGCTAAAGCCATTGTAGCTACCTGTCCCAATTGCCAGCTCCAGGCCGTGCCATCGCTTGGTATCGGAGTTAACCCCCGAGGCCTTCAGAGCTGCGAGATATGGCAAACAGATATAACCCATGTTCCCAGTTTTGGAGGCTTGAGATATGTACATGTAAGTATTGACACATACTCTGGCGCGCTGTATGCCTCTGCCCATGTAGGAGAAAAGGCAGCACATGTAAAACAGCACCTAGTGCAGGCCTTTGCAGTGCTTGGGATCCCTAAGGAAATTAAAACTGACAATGGCCCAGCGTATATTTCCAATGAGTTCCTTGAGTTTGTCCAGCAGTGGGGAATAGGACACAGCACAGGCATCCCTTATTTCCCCACAGGTCAAGCGGTCATTGAAGGAGCCCACCAAACCCTCAAACAAGTCCTAGAGAAACAGAGCAGCTTATCTGCATGGATATCCCCCCAGCAAAAACTTTGCAAAGCTGTGTTTACTATCAATTTTCTGAATTGTTCCTTTGAAAACATGAACCCCTGGTAACACGTCACTTTAACAGTGGTGAGCAGTTCAAAACAGCAAAACGCCCACCAGTTCTGATTAAAGATCTGGAAGCCTGGGAAACCAAAGGACCTTATGAGTTGGTTTCCTGGGGCCGTGGGTATGCCTGTGTCTCCACCCCCTCAGGCCCATGTTGGATACCCCAGAAGTGGGTAGAACCTTTTATTCCTAGAAGTCCCTATCCAGCTGAAAGAGAGGAGAACCAAGTAGAAGTTGCCTCAAAGAGACGACGGAGCAGAAAGGAAGAAGAGACATCCCCCTAATCTCAAACTTCTCCCCAGGAGACTCAGGAACTTTATCATGTACTTTAAACTGTTTGTTTTTACTTCTAGAAAGATATACCTCTCACTCAGCCTCACAAGAAACCCCATCCAAGTCATTATCCTGGTCACCCTGAATGCCTCGACATCTGCGTGGATCATCCCACAGCCACGCCAGAACATTTGGGTGACTCTGGCACGAACACTCCAGCAGTAAAACATATGTCTATCTACTGCAACAGCGAAAAATCCTATGTCCACCTGCCTGGTAGGAATCCCATTGCAGCATGATGAATTTCCATGTAGCTTTGGTACATTTACTCCCAAACCAGGTAATAAGTCACACAACACTCAAACAGAAGAAGAGTTCAAAAACCTCATTGAGGAGTGGCTGTCACATTTGCCTAAGGCAGCCCAGGAACCCCAGGAGTTAGAGCTACTAGGTTCCTCTCCAGCATTATACTGCATACACTTCAGAGTCAGTCCTCCAATTAATAAAAAAACCTTTCACAACATAGTACAATATCGAGAAGAATTCACAGCAAAAAGGTGGTGCAGTGTCCTAAGCCCTATCAAGGCACATTCCCCATCCCATGCACATCCCAATAGCCTCCCTAAAGGACTGTTCCTCATTTGTGGGGACCGAGCATGGACAGGAATTCCATCCCGTCTCCTCGGAAGGCCGTGTACCATAGGGTGTCTATCGCTCCTGGCGCCCAATCAAACATTAATTGGCAAATGGACCCATAAAAATAATTTGGCTAAGAAAATTCAGAAAAGAAGTGTTACAAATTTAGATGCAGTTTGTGGCTCAGAAATTTTTCATTGGTCCAAATCAAAAGGAATTGCTGCATCTATATTCCTTCCTTGGGTGGCTGCAGCCAAGGCCCTAGGAGAATTAGGACATCTCGAATGTTGGGTAGTTAAGCAAGCAAATTTAACATCAAACGCCATAAGTGCCCTCCTAGAAGATGAGGAAATAACCAGGCAGGCCACTATTCAAAATCGTGCTGCAATAGACTTTCTCCTCTTACTTCATGGGCACAAGTGTCAAGAATTTGAGGGGCTCTGCTGCTTGAACCTGACATCAAAAACTCCTAATGTCCACGCCGCACTCCGAGAAATGACAAGCATGATTGGACAAGTCAAGCAAGAAAGTGAAGATTGGTTCAGTGGACTGTTTAAAAACTGGGGGCTCTCAGGGTGGTGGGTTTCAGTGGTGAAAACTATTCTGTCACTTCTAGTTGTTATCCTGCTAATAGTGTTAATGTTCAAGGTTTTAAGTAAGATACTGTATAAGGGCATCAATAAGCTAATCTCATCTACCTCAGATGTCAACCACATCGAGTTAGCAAACCAGAAGAACCCTTACCAGCCTGCAAATGGAAATTGGTGGGCTACTTCAAGTCAATAATTCGTATAAGCTCATTACCTTTCACTAATTTTATAAAACAAAATAGGGGGAGATGTGGTAATCCAAATGCTTCTCTCCCTGTGTGTCCAGGTATCCCTGCCCCCAAGTGACATGTTTTTCCCCTCCCCTCCCTGTCCCTGGAATGGTTATCCCATTGGCTGACACTGTATGCCTCCCCTCCCCTATCCCGAGGTTTGAAAAACTCCAGGAAAGCCTCCCGGGGTCTCTTTTCTCTCCTGGACTTTGCCAAAAATAAACTCCAGCTTCCATCCTGGAGGAAAAGCAGCCCTTGGTCTTTACTTCAGTTCCGAAGGAAAACTCCTGCCTTCCCCACAGTACAGCTAGCTAGGGGAACTCAGGAAGGGCAAGGAAAAGGGTCTCCTTCAATTTAGTCCATCATCATAGTTTATAAGAGAATTTCATCCTGGAAAATAGGGCAGCTCCTCACCCATCTGAAAGTTTACTCCTTCTTGACTGACCTTGATGCCTTCATGTGGTCTCTTTATGGGTCTTCACTCTGTCTTTTCTCTTGCTCAAGAGAGGATGGAGGCTTTCAGGTCTCATCTGTGCACTGAAAAAAGTTAATATTTCATCCAGGCCCTGCTGATGGTCATGTGATCTCTGCCGGGTGGCAGCCAGAGCAGCTGCAGTGCAGCACTTCAGGCTGCACTGGGGGCCGTGCCCAGATCCCAAAGGGCCCTGCCACATTCAACTCCAGCTGTGGGCCACTCAGCCGCTTGTGGCAGAGGAAGCTGTGCTGAAAGGGGGGGCCCAGCTGGGGGCCCAGCCCCCAGCTGGCTGCATGGGTTGTGCTGTTCTTAGGCCCGGTGAACCCTGGCTCAGCAGATCTCAGCCACCACAGACCAGCTGGCCTTAGCTGGGGCCTCCCCCCTCTCCTTCCCCCCCCTGCCCGGCCACTGGCTGCCAGGAGGGGAAAGGGGGGGAAACTCGGCCTGACCCAGTTGCATGAAAAAACTGGGCCGTGCCTCTTACCTTTTCCAAAAACAGAAATCAGAAAGGAAGATTTCCAGAGTTCTCATCCCAAAATGTATATTCACAAAGGTGTATGCACCCTTTTCATTGGTTTAATCATGTGTCAATATAAAAATTGGCCAATCCAGGCCAAACCAGGACACTGTACTCCAACTTCTGTTATTCTACATCCTCTGTTAATATCATATTCTTGAGCTCTTGTTTACGGATCAAGTGGGAGCTTCAGACAAGCCCTGCCATATGCTCAGGTTATTGGCAGCAGCTTAAATTTAGGTGGCCTGCACCTAAACCACTCCAGCTTGTAAGTTCTAAGGACGGCAAATTTGGTTTATTATAAAATCAATTATTTATTGAATAGACAGGAGATTAACAGACAAAAGGATTTAAAGAGAGTTACTACACAGTATAAAACAAAAAGAGCTAACAGTAGATTATGGAAAACAGTGCACAATATCAAGGTACCTATATTGTAGCTAGCAAAGAAATAGTATAGATTAGGAGTCAATGCAACTTACCACCAAACTGATGATAGTGTACACAGAGTCCTTTCACTCAGCCCTCAAAAAAGTAACCACAAAGTAGGCCTCCCTACTTTGGGGAGAGACCCCCACATATTTCCAGGGAATGTGCAGAAGATTCCTGCTTTGTGCAAGTTTGGTATAGCTTTGTAAAGTGCAGTGTCTGTCAGTCAGAAATTCCAGCTTATCTTTCCACATCTGCTTTCACAGCAAGATGTTTACTGTCATCTGGGAGTGGTAATCCCGTGGTGCTGAAATAACTCACTAGACAAGCTGTCCTGATTAAGTTATTTTACTGTTGGAATCCAGAATGCTGAGAAGTATTTCTCTGCATGTTTTAAGGGATCCAAACCCTCTGACAAAAACTATTTTTAACCTTCATCCATGGAAAGTGCTTCCTAGGCTCTGGGATGTAGCAGAACCTTCAAGAATGCAAATTAGATAGTAGCATAATATGTGGTTTATCACAGGGTGAAAATTTTAGATTTCTGGGTTTGTTAACATGGTAAGTAGATGAAGACAAGATGAAGGATCCTTGTCATTTTTACGCTTCTTCCTCCTTCTTCATCTGCTCCATATTCTGCAGTGTTGGGGACACAGAGCTATTGATTAGAATTTGCCGCAGTATAGAATCATGTGAATAAAAATATAGTTAGTTGTTGGAAGAAAAAGAGAAATAATGTACGGTCTTGGTGATAATTGGGTGAATTATCTTTAAGAGAGACTTGAATCTGTGTGTTTGGGGCTTTTTGCTGTCTTTTCTCCTGCGTGCCAGACTGGTGTAAAGCCTGGTGTGCAGAAACTGCTGATAAGAGAATAATAAACAACCTGAAGACCAAGAAAAACCAAGAGTCCAGTCTGCCTTCTTCTTAACAAGGACTTTCTAAAAGGCCTCCCCTATCAGGGGAGAGATGTGGGAGTAGGAGAACTCCCACACTCCCAGTGAGACAAACTCTCCACAGATATTTAGTTTCTGTCTTCCCTGCCCTTCATCCATATTTTTCTTGAAGGTTTGCCAATTGCAGAGAATCCCAGGGAGAAACTAAGATGGTCCTTTTCCTAGGAGCCAACATGCTGCTGAATATAGTCTTATTTAAGTTTAAAAAGCTATTTAAGAACATCACACAGATCTGTCTCAAGGCTGGATAGCTATGAGTGGCAGGGTGTGTGGAACAGTCCAGGCAAGTACCTAGGACAGTGGGTACCTCCAATGTTTTGGAACATCCCCCTGAACAAGTGCAGAATCTGGAAAAAACCACAGTAAAATATTTGGGAAAAGTGTCCTGTTGTCACCAAAACTGCGGGTATAACAAAAATTTTCCAACAACATTTTGATGTTAGAGAATCAAGGCCTCACTTTATTTCTAGCCAGGATGTTGTTCTGGCCAGGACATGCAACAGAAATTATTTCATCCACACATAGCCCAGGTGTGCAGAGAAAATCATTCCATCACACATGAGTTTTACTAGATTTTTTCCTAAACTTTATACAGTCCAAAACTCATAGAAATCCATTGGTTTAATGTTCATTGGTTCCAAGTTGTGTAGTTCTTAATATTTGGTTTTCTATTGGACCCGGATTTCTTCACCTCTGATGTTAATTAGGTCCACGCTTCTTGATTTCCTTATCAGCCTTTTCCAGACCAGGTGTCTCCAACTATGCCAGGGGGCAGTGTCTGGGGTAGATGTTCCTTGATGTTTGCTAATGGTCGTTGATGTTTTGTTGATGGTATCTTTTTTGGTATCTTTTGGGCTATTACCAGTCTGTTGAGATGTTAAGCTCATCTCTGTTGAGTGGTGTAGCATCCCTTAAAAAAACCCTTAATATTCCTTTCCCCAAGGCAAAGACAAACCAAGCCTGACTAGAGAAATAAAATTTTCAAAAATTTAAACTTGGTATGTTTTCCAACACTGTCACCCCGGCAATTCCAGAGAAACACAAATCACTGCAATGTGCTGGGGCATGGCTCAGGCCGATTGAGTTCTCTTCAACACTACTCAGTACCCTTTTGAAAGGAATGAGGGACTTGTCATTACAAACAAACTGTGAATGTGCTGGGAAAAAAAGCTAGATACTGAGAGATAAACAATAGGAAGGATTCCACTGATTGATAAATGGAATTTGGTTTTGTCTTTACAAACAAACTGCAGGTCTGCTGATAAATCAAGTTGGATACTGAGAGATGAAAGAAACAATGGGAAGAACCAAAAATTCCATAAGGAATTCCACTAATTGACACAATGAAAAGACAAAAGGGAGGGAGTTATACATTAGAAGGGGTTTTAGGTATTAGGTGTTCTGGGACATCGGTACTGTTATAGATAAGTAATGTGATGGATTGGCTCTCGAAATTAAAAGAATGAATATTGTAGATATGTTAAGAGGAGTTTTATTGATATATAGTTATTTTATTGTGATTTGTTGTTTAGACATCCTCTGTTCTCCCCATAGTCCTCTTTCCCTTCTTCCTTGTATTGTTGCCACTGGATGGCCTTAGTAGTCAGGGCATGTGAAGGAGGGGGGGCATGTACCTGTGCCCCTTGCATGGGGCATCTGGGAGGAGGGCAGGCTTGTTACTAGGAGGCATTGCATGGCAACACCTGACCTCCAATCAAGTTGCAAGAAAGTAGTCTCCAGCAATGGACGGTGAAGAGGAGTTGACGGACAGACTTTGTGAGGGGCCAAGGTTAGTTAATGCAACCCCAGGGGTATAAAAGGCTGAGCAGCCATTTTGTAGGTGAGCATGTGGCAGAGGGTCATATGCTCCCGGCGCTGTGTTCTCTATCCTTATTCAGTCCTTTTGTTGTATTTTGTTAAGGTTTAATAAACTTCTAAAATTTTAACCAGTGAGCATCGTTTCTCACAGTACCTCTCAAGTACCTCAGCCAGTGGGGAGAGAGGAACATGCGGTCAGGAAATTAGGATAAAAAGGAGGCTGTGTCCTCCAAAATTTTAAGACACCCCAGGGAAAATGCCCCATGGCTTCTCCCTTTATTTGAATAAAGTAACAGGACTCCTCTGTCTCCTTTTTGGACATAAACCTCTGGTGTTTGTGGATTCATTTTCCTGACACTCTAGAGGAAAATACGGTCTCTGGATCTGATGACAACATGACAGGCACTGAAGCTGCTCTGACACTGGCAACAGACACTGCAACTACACGAACCCCAGTGACAGACTGCAGCAGAGAGAACCAACCTGTACCAGTACCAGATACCCATGTTGTGAGAGACTGGAAGGACTGCTGGCTCAAAACATTTCAGGCACATGTGTGGGGGAAGGAGCAGTTTGGGCCTTGCCCTGGCAAGGCAATGATCTGCTCTGCACACCCCACCCCCAGCCCCACAGTGGCCACCAATCATTGGCACACTGGAGGCAATGCTACACACTCCTCCTCTGGAAACCCTAATCCAGCTCCTGAGTGGCTATCAGACTGGAAGTCCCACCTGGATGAAAGGCCTATGAAAGCCAAAGGGTACTTAAGCCAGAGCATGAGGTGAGCCCATTGTCTTGACCCTACCTCCCTTTGATTTTATATAAGCTGAGTCACTGCTGGAACCAGGAGTGATAGCTATATTCATTCTTTTCTATGTCTCTTCTCTCTTTCTCTTTCTTCTTCTAATTTCTTCTGAAAGTCTGAGTAACTTAAATTCAGATGGGTTGGAGTTTGCTAAATTGAATGGGCTTAGAGTTTGCTAAGTTATTGTTTTGTGAAATACTTTATGTTGATGAAATGTTGCTCTAAACTTTTGCCAAACTTCATTGAATTTCTGAAGTTTGTCAGTAAAGTTTTTGTTGTTTTGATGTCTTGAGGAATATCTTGTTGATATTTTCTCCCACGTGTCTGACTTAGGCTACATAACAGAACCTTAAGCCCTTTTATGAGACTTGTTGAGCAAGATCTGGGGCATTAAACCTGCACACAAGAAGAAATGGACACAAAAGACATCTCGTTTAGCAAAGAAGAACAAAGCAGGGCCATCACAGGAATGTGAGGAAGAGACAGAACAAGACCAAGAGGTAACCACTTGGTCCTTATCCCTGAGTAAACAGCAAGATATATGAAAAGATTTCAGCTGTCATCCAGGTGAGCACATTATCACCTGGCTGCTTCGATGCTGGGATAACAGGACTAAAAGTTTGGAATTAGAGGGTAGGGAAGCCAAGCAGCTGGGACCACTTTACATGGAAACAGGCATTGACAAGGCAATTTGAAGAGACATGAGTCCTGACCCTTTGGAAGCAAGTCCTGTCAAGTGTGAAGGAAACGTATCTATTTAAGCAAGATGTTATATATTGCTCAGGCAAGTGGACTGCAGTAGAGAAAGGTATCCAGGACCTGAGGGAATTAATCATGCTAGAGATGATTTATTTTGATCTAAACAATGTGCAGTTACCCACAAAGTCCAATGCACAGGACCCATGTGGTGGATATTTTTATGGAGTGCATCATTATTGCACACCAATGCACTGGAAACAATAAACTGGAAAAATGCAAGACCAATAACAGTGGATGAAGTAGTTTGGCAACTCTGGGAATATGAAGACAATCTCTCTTCCTCCCTCATCTCCTCTTGTAACCAGAATAGCTGTTAATATGGTCGATGGTAAAGAGAGGCAGGAAGGGCCTTTGTATGGGTTCCACAGAGATGTTTATTCCAGCCACATGCTCAGGTTATCCAGGGTCAAAGGCAAGGCTCATGGGAAGGGTCCAGGTTCAAGTATATGGGTGCTAGGGGCTGGGAGAGCATCAGGGAACAATTGTCAGGGGGCATGGGGCAGTACAAAGGCAGGGTTGGGGTATGGGAGCCAATGGGGAAATTGGGAGGGAGTGACTGAGGGACACAGGGATAGAGAGGGGGTTAACAGGGCCAACTGAGGGAGCAGAACAGGGGTACATTGGCATAATAGAATAGGGTATCCTGTGAGAGAAGCCTCTTGTGTCTCCTTAACTTAGGGAAAGCCTCTCAGGGTCCACTGACCTCCACAATCTCCAGCTCTTGAAAAACTGTCCAAAAAGCTTGAAAAACTGTTCCAGGAGTTTCAATTCCCCACCAGTAGGGTCCTGCATCTCAGCTATTAACAGTAAGCATTCTTTCCCTCCAGAGGGATATAGAAGGTACATATCACAGGGTAGCCTGTGGTTTTACATGCAGGAGAGGACATAAGGAAGTGAGGTGGAAAACCTACCTCAACCCTAGAGGCATGGGTGCAGGAATTGCAAGAAAAAGCAATTGCAAATAGGGGATCTTCCAGGAAAGCTGATTCTGCTTCAGTCTCCAATGGGCATCTTTCTAGGCAGAGTGGAAGGGGTGATCTTACTCCTGATCCTATGGAAAGAAATTCTAATCCATGTCTTCAAGAAGTAAGTGATCCTATGACCAGTAGTAAAGTGGTCCTGCCTGCAGTCAGGTGGAGAAGAGGGACAAAGGGGTTTACTGCATTGTGTGGATGAGATGCCTTGGCATGTCAGACCCACAGGAGTATAAAGCTCTAGTAGATCCCAGTGCACAGTACACCCTAATGCCATCAAGCTATAGAGGGGCAGAAGCCATTTGTATTTCTGGAATGATGGGGGGATCCCAACATCTGACTGTATTGGAGGCTGAGATTAGCCAGACTGGGAATGAGTGGTAAAAGAACCCCACTGTGACTGGCCCAGAGGCTCCGTACATCCTTGGCATAGACTCACCTCAGGAGAGGGTATTTCAAGGACCCAAAAGGGTACCTGTGTGTTAAAGCAGAGCGACGCAGAGTCCCCAGGCAGGTGCAAAGGAGAGCTGCTTTATTGCAAAACCCAGGCCTTTTTAAGCAGTTAGGCCTTTATCAATTGCATAGTTTTAAATCATAACAAACATAATCCCAACCAACCACCATACACCATGATGTGAACACATGATGTTTTTTCTACCTCAAATTCATCTGAGTCACTTTCTCATAGTCCTTTTCTGCTTAGCTGAAGTAGTAGGCCTGAGCCATGATTTTACAAGGGTAACAAGGCCCTTATTTTGTTGCCTTTTTCCCAACCTGGAACTGAAACTTGAGATAATTTTAGTAAGGAGGTAATATAAAAGAGGATCTTTATTTGGAGGTCTCCAGGAGCAGTTATGGAAAGATGTCTACAAAAACCCACCCTCCAGGGGTGAGTACATTTTTATAGGTTTTAGGAAATTAGCATAATTGATAAAAAGCACCAATTAGGAGGACAAGTGGTAATGCAATTCCCTCCCAGGTCAAGCCCTTTTCGTGAAGTCCCCTCCTTGGCACTACCTGTACTTTGTTTATGAAAATGTATCTCAAAGAGTTGTTCTCAGCCTTGGTTCCCAGGAAGAACCAAGACAGCACAGGGGCCCTGCACCTCCCAGGGCTTGGAGCTCTGGAATTTGTTTTGCCTTTCTGCTTAAGGAAAGGCCGTGGAAAAGTACTGGGAAAACTAGTCACTAATACAATAGGTGACAGAGTTAGAAATATATGTGTGAAGAATGCAAAGAACATATAAAAGAAAAAAGGCAAAACCCAAACAACATCAGCTTTATAAGGCTTTACCTGTATGCAATACCAGTGGGCTTCTGATACAGCTGCCCTGGAGCCAGAGGAAATTAGGCAGCTGCCTACTTTGCCTGGTCTTTTAGAGGACCCTTCTGTTGTGGGGCTGCTGAAGGTCAAGGACCAACAGGTGTTGATCACTATCAAAATAGTGCACCAGGGGCAATACAGCACCAACCAAGATTATTTGATTCCAATCCACAAAATGAGTAGTTGACTGAAGAGCCAAAGAGTGATTAGCAGGACCCACTCACACTTTAATAGCTCCATATGGTCAATGTGAAAGTCTAATGGACAATGGAGACTAACAGTAGGTTATCATGGCCTGAATGAATGAATGAATGAATGAATGAATGGATTAATGAATGAATGAATGAATGAATGAATGAATGAATGAATGAATGAATGAATGAATGAAGTCAACTGCCCCAGGGGTGTAAACACGCCATTTTTTGTCATGGACTGATCCAGACTGCACTGGAAAAGGGTGGAACTTCGGAAAACCTGCAGTATATTGATGACATCGTCGTATAGGGCAATAGAGCAGAAGAAGGTTTTGAGAAAGAGAAGAAAATAGCCCAAATCCTTCTGAAATCAGGTTTTACCATAAAACAAAGTAAGGTCAAGGAACCTGCCCTGGATATTCAGTTTTTGGGAATAAAATGAAAAGATGGACATCATGAGATCCAAATTCATATGATTAACAAAGTATCAGCAATTTCTCCACCAACTAGTAAGAAACACAGGCTTTCTTAGGCATTGTGGGATTCTGAAAAATGCACATTTGAAATTACAGTCTGATTGTCAGCCCTTTTGTCTGGGTTTAGAGACAAATTTTAGGAGAAAACATCCTGGAATGAGCATTTCCTTTAAAGAGAAGTGCTCCAATAATCCCTTTTTGCCAGTGAGAGGAACAAAGATCAGTGGGTGAAAGTGAAAGAAAAGTAAATCTGTTTATTAACAAAGCAAAATACCTGCAAGGCACAGAAAAAAATTGACCCTTACACCCCACCCCCACCTCACTGTGTGGCCAGGAGGCAAAGATGGCAGCTGACCCCCTTTGTCTCAGGGAAGGAGGAGAAAAAAGTTCACGAAGCAGCTGGGAACCTGTTGGATTTCTGGCATTGGTCTCCTCCTTGTGGCAGGCGAAGTTGGTGGATTTTAATGTCCTTTCCCATGTTGGTTCAGCTTCTCTGAGGTCTTGGGTTTGGGGCGGCCCCCGCCAGCTCCCCAGACAGACTGGAAAAAAAAACAAAACCAAGCTGAAACAGTTCAAGGAAAAAAAAACAAAAAGCCACTGAGAGGATTCCCAGTCCAGCCTCCAGGCTAGGGGAAGGGAAAAAAGGGCAAACTTCTTGCTTCAAGCTAGCAAAACCCAATCCAGCAAGAGAAACAATGTGGCATCCTGGTCCGCACTGCAGCCCGAGCACACTGTGGCACACACCGAGGCAAGAGAGAATTTGAACCAAACTGTACAGGAGCCCAAGGCTCCCCGCCCCACCCCTCGGTCCATCTTAAATCTACAGCAGCCATTTCCGGGCATAAAGCAGATGATTAGGGAATAAAGTATCATCATAAAATTACGCCAAGACACGTCTCTCTTAAGTGGCCTGTAAGAAGAATGATTTCCAATGGGGCCCTGAGCATCAACAAACCTTCGAATAAATCAAACAAAAGACAGTTCATGCTGTAGCCCTCAGGCCAGTCCAGACAGTGCAAGATGTAAAAAAAGGGTTCTACATTGCAACCAGGGAGAATGGTCCTTCCTGGAGCCTCTAACAGAAAGCACCAGGGGAGACTTGAGGTCAACTTCTCAGCTTTTCAAAGGATCTGAAGCCCACTATACTCCAACTGAAAAAGATACTGGCAGCTTATGAAGGGGGTTGAGCTGCTTTGAAAATGATTTGTTCTGAAGTCCAGCTCTTCCTGGAACCCTGGTTACCCATGCTGGGTTGACTGTTGAAAGGAAGGGTCTCCTCTACACATCATGCAACTGATCCTATATGGAGTAAGTGCGTTGCACTGATCCCACAACAAACTCAAATAGGAAACCCTAGTCATCCAGTAATCTTGGAAGTGATCATAGACTGGCCAGAAGGCAAAGAGTTTGGAATGTCATCAGAAGAGGAGGTGAGGCATGCTGAAGAGGCCCCACTATATAATAAATTGCCAGCAAGTGAGAAGCAATATGCCTTTTTTACTGATGGGTTCTACTGGACTGTAAGAAAGCACCAGAGATAGAAGGTGGATGTATTGAGTCTCATAAACTGTGGAAGAAGGTGGTGAGTTAAGTCAGTTTGCAGAGGTGAAAGCCATCCAGTTGGCTCTAGACATTGCTGAATGAGAAAAATGGCTGATACTTTACCTCTATACTGACTCATGGATGGTGGTGAATGCCCTGTGGGGGTGGTTGCAGCAATGGAAGCAGAAGAACTGGCAGAGTAGGGATAAACCCAGCTGGGCTGCTGCCCTGTGGCAAGATATTGTTGTCTAGGAGAACTTGGTTGTGAAGGTACAGCACATAGATGCTGTTATACACAAGAGTCAGGCCACTGAAGAACATCAGAATAACCATCAGGTGGATCAGGCTGCTGGGATTGAAGTGGCTCAGGTGGCAGTGGATTTCTTGTGGACCTTGTCTCCCACAGTCTGGATGTGGGGATCTGAACTTGAACTGCCCTTTGACTGCCACAGTAATGAAGAATGAAATATGATGAAACCAGACAAGTGCAGCAGTGATGGAATTAGAACTGGCTTCAACATGCAACAATGCATCCAGGGAAGAGCACATCTAGCTCCTCTCTGGACATCTTGCTCCAGTGTTTTATCATCCCTATTTGTCCTGGTTTTGGGCAAATTTGGGGAGAAACCTCCAAGTGGGGTCCCTCTAGAAACCTAATCCAAACAGCTCCTCCTCCAACTGGTTCAGGAAAAAATATTTCCTTGGAGGAAAGTGGAAAGAAATTGTTTAGTTAACAGGCAAAGCACTCCCCAGCACAAAAAAATGAACAGTACTAAACAACAAAACCTCTCGCTGCTCCGAAGAGATGAATTCAGAAAGTCTCTTCCATGTGTTGTAGCTCAGCTCACTCAGTCTGTTGTCAGTCCCTTTGACATTGGGAAATGCTGTGGCCCAGGCCAGTCCTGATGGGCCACAGGTGTGAGCTCCCAGTGCTCTTCTGGGTTTTTAGTCCAGAGCAGGTTCAAACAGTTCCAAGAAAAAGAAAAAAAAAAAAAAACACAGTCCAGAGAACTTCTCTGCTTCAGCTAGCCAAAAACTAACAAAAAGCAAAGGATAACTTTCTCCCGCCATCCGCACTGCAGACAACACAGGCTGTGTGTGAAGGAAAGCTGAAAACTCTTATCTTTATGTTTTGAAAACAACCGCCTCAGACATTCCACCGCTTCTCTTTCTTCCCCCTTCACTCTCAGATCCAGTTTTAAAGGTGTAAAACTTATTTCTGAGATAAACAGACAAATGGGGATACAATTCAGCATCAACCCAGGACACCATTGTAAAAAATTTCTTCTTAATAGCTAGTCTGAATCTATCCTCTTTTAGTTTAAAACCATTACCCCTTGTCCTATTGCTACAGGCCCTACTGGAAAGTCTGTTGCCATCTTACTTCTAGGCTCCCATTAAGTACTGTAAGGCTGCAATAAGGTCTGCCCAGAGCCTTCTCTGTTGAGCTGAACAACCCCAACTCCCTCAACCTTTCCTCATAAGAGAGGTGTTCCATCCTTCTAATCATCTTCCTGGACCTCCTTTAAACCCACTCCAACAGGTGCATGTCTTTCCTGTGCTGAGGATTCCACAGCTGGATGCAGTACTCCAGGTGAGGTCTCACAAGAGCAGAGGGGCAGAATGTCTTCCCTCAACCTGTTAGTCACGCTGCTTTGGGTGCAGCCCAGGATGTATTGTCCTTCTGGGCTGTGAGCACATATTGCTGGCCTACATCCAGCATTTCATTCAACAGTACCCCCAAGTCCTGATCTGCAGAACTGCTCTCTATCCCTTCATTCCCCACCCTGTATTGATACAAGAGATTGCCCAGACCCAGGTGCAGCACCTTGCACTTAGTCTTGTTGAACCTCATGAGTTTCCCATGGGCCATATCTTGAGCTTGTCCAGGTCGCTCTGGATGGCATCCCATCCTTCAGGAGTGTCAACTGTACTGCTCAGCTTGGTGTCATCTGCAAACTTGCTGAGGGTGCTCTCAAACCCATTGTGTCTGTCATTACTGAAGATATTAAACAGCATTGTTGCCAATTGTCATGGGTTGCAGTGCAAAATGTAACCAAAACTCTGTATTCGATCACCATCTGATGAAACTGGTGTGTGCGTGTGTGGGTGGTGTAATTGTCTGTCAATGGGCCAACTGTCAAGAAACCTGCTGGGGCAGTTTTCTTATCTCTTCCACAACCCAGCCTCCTTCCAGGGAGAGATATTCTGCTAATGGGCCATTGAGTCTCACTGATAGAATTACATCATCCCACTGGGAAATGTTCCAGCCAGGGGGCAGAGCAAAGTATTCCTACCTGGATAAAAATCTGGGAGTTGGAACACCAAGGCAGCCTTTCCACTGGATTCTCAGAGGAAGACCAGGCCCATCTATCACTTCTGGACCTTCAGCGAAATAACTCCACTCTTTCTACAGGAGCATCACTTCAACAGAGCCACATCTGCTACTAGGACTGCAGCCACCATTTAATGGGACTGCCACCAACACCCTGACCCACAGGGTGTCAGGTTGTATCCTGACTCTGTCAGTGGGGTTTGTTTGCTTATTTGTCTTACTGCATGTATTTTTGGTTTATTGTTTATTTTAGCTTCCATAATAAAGAACTGTTATTCCTATTCCCATATCTTTGCCTGAGAGCCCCTTAATTCCAAAAGTTATAATAATTTGGAGGGAGGGCATTTAAATTCTCCATTCCAAGGGAGGCGCCTGCCTTCCTTAGCAGACACCTGTTGTTCAAACCACGACACCAATACAGAGCCCTGAAGGATTTGTCACCAATGTCCATTGGGACTCTAAGCCGTTGACCACTACCCTCTGGATGCAACCATCCAGCCCATTCCTTATCCACTAAACAGTCCGCCCATCAAATCCTTCTCTCTCCAATTTAGAAAGAAGGATGTTGTGGGGGACCATGTCAAAGGCCTTACAGAAGTCCAGATAGATGACATCTGTAGCCCTTCCTTTGTCCACTGATGAAGTCACTCCATCGTAGAAGACCACTAGGTTGGTCAGACAGAACTTGCCTTTGTTGAAGCTGTACTAACTATCCCGAATCACCTCCTTTGTCATCCATGTGCCTTAGCAGAGCTTCTAGGAGGGCCTCTTCCATGATCTTCCCAGGCATAGAGGTTACACTGATGGGTTGGTAGTTCCCAGGGTCCTCCTGGCCTGGAATCCAGTCAGAAGATACAAACAATACAAACTATTTGTGGTGAGCTACAGGTGGCACCAATGGTATTTTTTGGTACTGAATATGCTAAAAAGCCACTCTGGCTTACCATCTTCAAACACACATCTGTCCCTTTGAAATAATGTTTGACATATAAGCTGTTAAACTGCCCTGAAGGCATATGACTAGCAGTCAGTTTCTTTATGCTATAAAAATCCAGCATACTTCCATACAGTTAGATTCTTTCACGTACTTCTCAAAGTACGTGGAGTTTCTTCTGTGAATTGGAATACATCTTCACAGTTACTTCCCAGGAATTGAGAGAAAGAGGAAGACGTATTCCACAAAACAGTGTGTGGTGAAATGCATCAAAATTGCTAATAATGTTTCTTTTGCTTGCTTTAGTATATAATTGCTTTAAAGTTATTGCTTTAATATAGTGCACTTTGCCATTTTATGTTATATTCGACTAGTGCTTTTAGCTTTTATACTGTGTAGTAAGTAATTCTGGTTAGGATCTTCTGAATGTTCATTTGTCTTAATAAATAACTCATCTTTTATAAATATATCTGATTTGCCATTAATAAAACTTGCAGGACAAAGCTGAAAACTTAAGCCTTTGACAGTGAGGCTAAAATCCAGCTGCCCCTAGGCTCCTCTCTCGAGAAAGAGTTTAGAAAGCGAGGGGGTCTTCTCAGCAGCTCATGACTCATCAGAAGGGCTTCTTTAATAAAGTTTGTCTGAAGCTTCCACTGCACCTGTAGTAACCTTGTCATAAATGGAAATTAAGTTTCACAAGCAGGACTTTCCCCTCACGAACCCATGCTGGCTATGACCAATGTCTGCACTGCCTTTCTGTTTGTCAAGCCATTCTCCATGATATTTGAAAAGTGCAATCAGGTGAAGTCCCAGGTGACTGGAAAAAGGGAAACATTGCACCCATCCCAAGTCCTGCCTGACCAACCTGTTGACTTCTATGATAGAGTGACTACGTCAGTGAACAAGGGAAGGGCTACAGATGTCATTTATATGGACTTGTATAAAATCTTTGACATAGTCCCCCACAACATCCTTCTCTCTAAATTGGAGAGAGATGGATTTGGTGGGTAGACTGTTAGATGGATAAGAAAGTAGTTGGATGGTGGCATCCAGAGGGTAGTGGTCAATGGCTCAGAGTCCCAATGGACATCTCTGACAAATGGTGTCTTTTTGGGCTCTGTATTGAGGCCAGTGTTATTTAATATCTGTTTGACATAGACAAAGCTTTTGAATGCACTCTCAGCAAATCTGGAGATGACACCAAGCTGAGTGGTGCAGTTGACACACCTGAAGGATAGGGTGCTGTCACCCTGCTTCTTGCATGTTTATTTTTTAGCCTTATGATGTTTTTGAATTCTTGGAGTCAGTTCCCACACGCGTTTTTGTAAACAACAATTGTTTACATTCCTCTATGGAGGAAGGGAGAATTGATGGACTTTTGGTTTGACCAGTGTGATCTGAGAGGTGGCAACCTTTCAGACCAATTACTGAACATTTTTGCAACATATATAAATTGGAGTTTTACAATAAACTTCTTTTTTCTGCCCTTCCTTGAGGAAAGAAGTCGTGCGTGTGTGGTTCATTTCTTGTCGAATAGCGACATCTGGTGACTCGAGTGAAGAACAGCAGTGGGTGAGGTCGCTTTCGGTCCCCCCCCTTTTATTCTTTTATTTCGGGTGGTAGTGATGGAGACGTCTGTGCTCTTTGCGAAGGAATCCCTGGTCCTGAAGCTCTGGGCAGGGTTTTTAGACTGAAATAATGTCCCTGTCTCCCAGAGTGATTTTAAAAATTTGTTCTTGTGGGCCAGGAGGAACAGGTTTATTCAGGAATGTTCGCAGGTGTTTTCTAGAACTGCCTGGTCTCGAGTTGGGGTCCGACTTCAGGAGATCCTCTTTGCTGATTATGGAGAGGATATGGAGGAGCTATTAGTCCACTGGCAGGCAGTGAACCTGGCTTTGGAGATGTATTCCTCCTGTTCCTCTCAGGGCTCCATGGCTTCGCGGAATTCTCAGGGGGATCTGTCTGCCTTGGATGTGGACGAGGAGGAGTGGGACACCGACTCCCTCAGTGCGGTGGGGCTTTCGCCTGTCCCCTGTGTGGTTGTGCAGATGGGCAGAGCCCCGCGGGCTCCCGATGGCCCCAAGCGATCGGCTCCTCCAGCATTGCTTCCCCCCTTCGCTGCGGTGGCAGTGCGAGGGGGATCCGCCTTCCCTCTGCGCCTTCCCAGTGCTGGGAAGTGGCAGGGAGGCCCTGGATCGGCCTCTGGCCCTGTTTGCATCTGATTCTGTGACCACACTCTGTCCGCACTGTGGTAACAGCACCACATATCCCGTCGTAGAGGCGGGGGCGGAGCCACATTCAGAGGAAGCAGCAGAGGGGGCTGCTGTTTCTGGACAGCCTGTTGGGCAGGCGGAGGCGGCGGGAGCCACCGAGGGAGGGTCTCTGATCGACCTTCTGTCCAGCCCTGCCAGAATGGCAGCCAGCCTGTCCCGCTCTGCTCGGGGTGGGCGGTGCCTGCGGTCAGGTACCCGGTGAAGGGTGGGACCCTTTTGGGGGCGATCCCGGACTCTGCTCCCCCCGCACTGCCCTCGCCAGCTGCGGCGGGTGGCGGGTGGTGGCGCATGCTCAGCAGATAAGCGGAGCGTGGAAGTGGCTCCGGTGGCAGCATCTGTCTCAGCGTCCAGCCCCCCCCCCCCCCCCCCCCCCGCCCCGACTGAGGGGGATGGACCCGGGATGGCCCTGCTCCGCTCCGCACCGAGCACAGGCTCTGCTGGGACTGCTGTGGTCCCGACGGTGGCTGGTTCCGCGGTCCCAGTCTCCCGCGGACGCTGGGTCCGTGGTTGGTGTGGGCGTGGCATCGTTCGCCCTTGGCGTGGATGGGGATGAGGCTGGCAGGAGACCTGTGGTTCCGCGAAGACGGGGGCCCTCTTCACCGGTTCTGTGGACCCTCCCTCCGTGTCAGGTGACCGTCCGCCTGAAGGAGAACGGTCGGTTCTGGCGAGAAGTTAGGATAAAAGCGGAGGAAATGGTTGAAGGGTCTTCTCTACGTCGCTCCCAGGATCACAAGGATGGTTCCTCTGGCCTTGCTGATGCTGCAGGGGACACTGCATCAGGTGGTGTCGAGCTGACTCTCACTCAGGAAATTGCCTTTGTCCATGTGGAGTCCACGGGACGCGACTCTGACGATGCTGCGGCCCTACCAGAGGGTCCTCAGGCCTTCCCTGTGCTTAGGGGTGTTATGACTAACACCTATCAGCCCTTATCTTGGCCAGCTTTGCTGGACCTCTGAGATAAGGTTGGCAAATATGATCTGGGGTCTGCTGAGGTTATGCAGATGCTTTGTGTGTTTACTGCGGATGCATTGCTGCCTCATGACATTCGTAGCTTGGCTCGCATTTTATTCGACCCTGTTATATATGACCTTTTTGAGTCCAGATGGACTCAATTGGCAGCCAAGGCAGAGCAGCGGAATGCTACACTGGGTCAGCAGGACCCTAGAGGTGTGATTGGCACTGATCTGCTGCTGGATCTAGGCAATTACGCCTCTCCTAATGGGCAATCTGGTTTTGATCCCCTTGTCCTTGAGCAAGGAGACAGGCATGGTGGCATTAATTCAGACCATGGAATTGGCTGCTCCGAAACAGGCGTTTGCGACTGTAATCCAGGGAGCCGATGAGCCCTTCCTGCAGTTTGCAAGGCGCTTGACTGCCCCTGTGGAGAGGCAAGTGAGGGATCCAGAAGCGAGAACGCTCATGCTTGGAAACTTGATGAGGACCAATTGTAATGCTGATTGTAGGAGGATCATAGAGGCTCTTCCTGGTGATCCTTCTGTCTCTGACATGGTGGAGGCCTGTGCGAGAATGGGTGACTTTGGCCAGAAGGCAGCTGCCTTGGCAGCTGCTGTACAACCAATTTGGACAGTGCCGCAGGGTGGACAGCCATGGGAATGCTGGGACCGGTAAGAAACAGAAAAAGAAGGGGCAGAAGGTCACACCTCCTTTGTGTTACTGTGGTCAGTGTGGAAGGCCAAACCATACCTCCAGTGTTTGTAAGTCTACTGTTCATGTTAACAACAAGGTTTTGCAGGGGTCGGGAAACCGGAAGCAAAGCACAAAGGGGAGTCGCGCTCAGACACAAGTTTCTCTCCGGACCCAGGAGCCGATGGAGGTCTGCTTAGCCAACTCTCAGCTAGCACCCGTGGCTCTGCAGGAGTGGATGTGAGCACCACAGACACAGTTGTCATAGACTCTGGAAAGATACACAAGGTTCCCCTGGATGCTGTTGGTCCCTTGGGTGAAAGCATGAGTGCTCTCCTTATGGGGAGATCTAGTGCCACCATTCAGGGCATCATTGTGCACATGGGATTGATTGATGCAGATTTTGCTGGACAGATTTGTGCGATGGTGTCTACGCCCACCCCCCCATGTCACTATCCCAAAAGGAACAAAGATTGCTCAACTTGTGCCTTTTAAGTCTTCTGTTCCTAGGGAGGTTGACCAGATGTAAGGAGAAGGCAGCTTTGGGTCCACTGGGCTGTCTCAGGTTCACTGGACCACTGTCCTGACTGAAAACCGTCCTGTGAAGATGTGCACCCTTTCTGTTCCTGGTGGGTCATCGCCAGAGATCCATCTCAGTGGGCTTCTGGACACTGGCGTGGATGTCACAATTCTCTCCCTGGCTGCCTTGCCTCCAGAATGGCCTTTGGAGCCGGTGCAGACATCTGTCATGGGATTGGGGGGACCAACGCAATGCTACGTGAGCCAGCTGCCCGTGAGGATCACAAACACGGAGGAACAGACAGCTATGGTTTGGCCTCATGTCACTACATGCCCTGTTAACCTCTGGGGGAGGGATGTGCTGTCTGCATGGGGGGTGTGCATCGGGACGGATTTTTGATGGGGGCCACTGCGATGAAAGGTGCAGAATGTCCTACGCCTTCTTTACGGTGGCTGGTGGAAAAACACGTCTGGGAAAATCGGTGGCCCCTCGCACAAGACAAATTAGTCGCCCTTTGAGACCTGGTGCAGGAACAGTTGGACCAGGGTCATCTGGAGCCTTCTACCAGTCCCTGGAACACTCCTGTCTTCTGCATCAAGAAGAAGTCTGGGAAATGGAGGTTGTTACAAGATCTCCAAGAAGTCAATGCCATGATGGAAGGCATGGGAACGCTGCAGGTGGGCATGCCAGTGCCTACCATACTTCCCACAGATTGGCCAATCCTCATCGTGGATTTGAAGGATTGTTTTTTCACAATTTCTTTGCATCCTGATGACAGACCAAAATTTGCCTTCTTGGTGCCAGCAATTAACAATGCTGGGCCCGCACAGCGGTATCAATGGCATGTTTTGCCCCAGGGCATGCGAAACAGTCCAGCCATATGTCAACGGTATGTGGCCTGTACCTGGTCTGGAGTTCGCAAGCTGTTTCCTGATGCCTGTCTGTATCATTATATGGATGACATCTTGGTGGCTGCATCCACCCAGGATGAGCTGCTGAGGATACAGCCTCAGTTGCTCGATGCCGTGCATTCAAATGGGCTGCAAGTGGCTCCAGAAAAGGTTCAACAACAACCTCCGTGGAAATATTTAGTGCTCAAAATTCTGGAATGGACAATCCAACACCAGGAGGTGCAATTTGTGCATTCGGTGAAGACATTGAATGATGCCCAGAAATTGATAGGTGTCATCACTTGGTTACGTCTGTACTTGGGACTAACCAACGCACAATTGTCTCCTTTGTTTGGTTTATTAAAGGGAGACTGATTTGAAATCACCTTGAACATTGACCCCTGAGGCGCTTCAGGTGCTAGGGGAGGTTCAGCAAGCTGTTTCTGCTTGCCAAGTTTACCGCATTGATCCTGCCGTTGATATCACTGTGTTCATTACCACTCCAGATTCACATCCTACAGGTATCATTGGCCAATGGAATGATGAATGATCTGACCCCTTGCATGTCTTGGAATGGATTTTCCTGCCTCATCAGCCACAGAAGATGGAAACTGCAGTGTTCAAGCTGATTGCTCGAATGATAATCAAATGCTGGTAACGGTGTTTGCAATTGATGGGTGCAGATCCCGCAAAGATCATACTCCCGATACAAAGGGAGGATTTTGAATGGAGCCTTGCAAACAGCGTGTCCCTGCAGAGCACGCTGGAAAACTTTTCGGGGCAGGTCACTTATCATCTGCCCAGCCACAAGCTACTACAGGTAGCAAAATTCACTCAAATCTCTTTGTGGCTCAAAAATAGCCAGGAACCAGTGCAAGGTCCCACCGTCTTCACTGACGGTTCGGGGAAAACAGGAAAGGCCATTGTTACCTGGAGGGATGGATCTGAGTGGCAAGTTCTGGAAGGCCATGAGGATGGGTCAGTCCAACTGGTTGAATTAAGGGCTGCTGTCATGGCATTTGAGAAGTTTTCCCAGGAACCTTTCAGTTTGGTCATGGATTCTGCTTATGTGGCTGACATCACACAGTGATTGGGTTATTCAGTTTTAAAGGTCAGTAATCCTGCCTTGTTTCATCTACTGAAGACCTTGTGGTGTGCCATTCAGGACCGGGTTCATCCATACTATGTCCTGCATGTGAGAAGTCACACCGAATTGCCAGGGTTTGTAACAGAAGGTAATGCGAGGGCTGACAAGTTGGCTAACCCAGTGTGGGTAGCACCTCAGCCTGACACGCTCGTTCAGGCCAAGGCATCGCATGGTTTTTTCCATCAGAATGCACATACCTTGCAGAAGCAGTTTCAGCTGACGCCTACGGAGGCTCGAGACATTGTCGAGTCCTGTGATGACTGTCACGTGCTAGCTGGGCCTTTGCTAGCAGGAGTGAACCCCAGAGGCCTTAGGGCCTTGGAGCTTTGGCAGACCAATGTCACCCAGATTGCCGAGTTCGGCCAGCTCAAGTATGTGCATGTCACAGTGGACACATTCTCCTCTGCCATGTGGGCCTCTGCTCACACTGGAGAAAAGGCCCGCGATGTCCTTGCCCACTGGAAGCAGGCCTTTGCCGTTCTAGGCATACCTTCTGCTGTGAAAACCAACAATGGTCCTGCTTAAGCATCACAGCACGTGCAGCAGTTCCTACAAGCATGGGGTGTGTAACACAAGTTTGGTATCCCTCATTCCCCGACTGGTCAAGCTATTGTAGAACGTGCTCATGGTACTCTGAAGCGGGTTCTTCAAAAACAAAAACGGGGAATGCAGGGTGACACCCCACAGAGTCAGTTGGCAAAGGCATTGTACACCATCAACCATCTTACCGTGCCCCAAAACTCGAATGACCCTGTCATTTTGAATCATCATCTCTCGTTGCAGGCTTCAGACGAGACACCTTAGCCTCAGGCGAAGGTTCAGGTGCAGAATTTAGTCACCAAACAGTGGGAAGGTCCCTATGACCTTATCACTTCCAGGCAAAGGTACGCATGCGTATCCACGGATACTGGAGTACGCTGGGTACCTTCAAGGTGTGTCCGTCCTGACTTGCGACCGCAGAGACAGAATCCGACCAACAGACAACATGGAAACTGTGACAAAACTGAAAATCATCAAGTGGATGGATCATCAAGTGATGACTCAGATGCAGACGATGTGAGTGATCACTCTGATGATTCCTCCACAAATGGACATTGAACATTGTACATTTCCTTTTCAACATTGTTCATTTTTCTTTTTTCTTTTTCTTTTTTTAAATGGAAAAAGGGTGAGATGTAGCCCCTCTTCTTGCATGTTTATTTTTTAGTTTTCGGATGTTTTTGAATTCTTGGAGTCAGTTCCCACACACGTTTCTGTAAACAACAATTGTTTACATTCCTCTATGAAGGAAGGGAGAATTGATGGACTTTTGATTTGACCAGTGTGGTCTGAGAGGTGGCAACCTTTCAGACCAATCACTGAACATTTTTGCAACATATATTTTAGTGGTGCAATTTCATGGCTTACCTGGAAGTCTTGGTTCCTCCTCTAGAGATTTCCCCCCTGATGTGTCAATCAGCCTTCCTTTCCCCACCCTTACCCCTGATAGGTTGTCTATCAACCCTGGAATCCCAAAAAGCCATCGAATGGTTGGCAGATTTAAAAGATACTCTGTACCCTTTAGGGCATTGGGCATTCCAGGTGTCCTTCCTCCTTGGAAACCCCTCCTCCCATACCTGGTTGGTGGCTTTCCCCTCTTCCCCGCCTCCCCTTCCCCCAGGTAAAAAGGGACAGGGACCACACGGTCTAGAAAGTGCCATCATTATTCCATCATAGTACCATCTGAGTCAGATCTGCAGTACCATCAGCAGTAATAGCAGCTACTGTAGCCTCTTCAGATTATGGCTACAATTCTGATTAATTCTGTTAGAGGACTTGTTACACTGAGAGGCATGCATGCCGGAATAAAAGCTTTGGATTGAACCCTCTATCAGAGATTAACTCCTTCCTTCACCTTGCCTTAAAACTGCTCTGTGGAAGAGAAACCTAAAAGCTCTGACAGGTCTGGACTTGTCCGAAGTGCCCGGTGAGTCATAGGTGTCTCTGTGGTTGACACCACAGCTGCTGCTAATTGGCTCAGCCAGCAGGCCAGGAAAGCCAGGCTCGGTTCTGTCTGTGATATTGGACATTAACTCCAATATATAAATTGTAGTTTTACAATAAACTTCCTTTTTCTGCCCTTCCTTGAGGAAAGGTGTTGTGCACATGTGGTTCATTTCTTGTTGAATAGGGACGGTGCCATCTAGAGGGACCTGGAAGAGCTTGAGAAGTACACCCACGGGAAACTCATGAGGTTCAACAAGGCCAAATGCAAAGTTCTGCACCTGGTTTGGGGCAACCCCCAGTATCAATCCAGGCTGTGGGATGAACAGATCAAGGGCAGCCCTGCTGAGAAGGACTTTAGGAGGCTGGTGGGTGAGGGGCTGGACATGAGCCATCCATATGTGCTGGCAGTCCAGAAAGCTAATTGTATCCTGGGCTACATCAAAAGCAGAGTCACCAGTGTGTCCAGCAGGTCAAAGGAGGTGATTCTGCCTCTCTACTCTGCTCTCCTGAGACCATATCTGGAATACTGCATCCAGGTCTGGGATCTTCTGCACAAGATGGACATAAACCTGTTGCAGCGAGCCCAGAGCAGTGCCATGAGGATGATGAGAAGCACAGAGCACCTGTCTTATGAGGAAAGGCTGAGGGAGTTGGGGTTGTTGAGCCTGGAGAAGAATCTGGGGACACATTATTGCAACCTTTCAGTAGCTGAAGTGAGCCTACAAGAAAGCTGGAGAGGGACTTTTTACAAGGGCATGTAGTGAAATGACAGTGGGTAATGGCTTTAAACTGACAGTAGATTTAGATAAGATATTAGGAAGAAATTCTTTACTGTGAGATTGGTGATGATGCCATTTGGGTTTTGCCTTTTTTCTATGTTCTCTGTATTCTTCATGCATATATTTCTAACTCTGTCACCTATTGTATTAGTGACTAGTTTTCCCAGTACTTTTCCATGGCCGTTCCTTAAGCAAAAAGACAAATTCCAGAGCTTCAAGCCTCAGGGGATACGAGGGTCTGTGCTATCTTGGTTCTTCCTGGGAACCAAGGCCGAGAACAACTCTTTGAGATACATTCTCATAAACAAAGTACAATTAGTGCTGAAGGGGGGGCCTCCAGAAAATGGGCTTGATCTGTGAGGGAATTGCATCACCACTTGTCCTCCTAATTGGTGCTTTTTATCAATTATGCTAATTTCCTAAAACCTATAAAAATGTACTCACTACTGGGGGGGTGGACTTTTGTGGACATCTTTCCATGACTGCTCCTGGAGGCCTTCAAATAAAGATCCCCTTTAATATTACCTCCTTACTAAAATTATCTCGAGTTTCATTTCCAAGTCAGGTAAAAGACAATAGTGAGGCACTTAGGTCTCCCTACTCGGGCTGCAGGTGGATCTCTGCACCCCTCTGGTCCTTCATTGGCTGCAGGGGCACAGCTGCCTCACCATGGTCGCCACCACACGCTACAGGGGAATCTCAGCTCTGGTGCCTGGACCACCTCCTGCCCCTCCTTCTCCACTGACCTTGGTGTCTGAAGAGATTTTTCTTTCACATTCTCACTCCCCTTCTCTGGCTTCAATTGCTTTTGTGCAATAAGTTTTTTTCTCCTTCCTAAATATGTTATCACAGAGGTGTTACTCCCATTTCTGATTGACTTGGCCTTGGAGAGTGGTGTGTCCATCCTGGAGCCAGCTGACATTGGCTTCTGGCAGCTTCTCACAGGAGCCACACACCTGTAGCCCCCCCTCCCCCAGCACCTTGCCACACAAACCAAATACAATTCTTAAGGTGTGATACAGTTCATTAAATAGCTATTCTCTGTGCAACACAACAGGGTAATGTAAAAATCTTATTCTTTGCTTCACTAATTTTTACTTCATTAACTTATGCCTATGTGAACTGATGTCCCATAGTAGTCTACTAGGCATGCTGACCAAGAACACATAAAGCATTTTTTTTATTTAGCCTTATCAAATACACCTAGATTACCAAGAACATAGTTTGTGCATTGCACCCACTTTTGCAGTTTTACAGCAAACTCTATTCACCTTTAGGGGTCTGGAGAGCCCCCCTCTTTCCAAAGGACAATAATGTTTTTAAAAACTTGACTCCTCAACCCAACCTCAGTTGCTACCTCATTCACCATCCCATCAACAATGTGCGTATTGGTTCTATGAAAGCAAGAAGTACATTGAAAACCAAATTAAACACATCTTACAAAAATTATAACATTTTTGTTCAATGAAACACCTGTAGTGGTTTTGTTTTGCCAATTTGAGATTTCCCGGTCGATGCACCAATTTATGTGGTGAGCGTAGTGCTGGCCAAATGTCAGTGCACCTGGGGTAGAAAGGTAGCTAAATTATAAAAGAAAGGTCTCATAAAATCAGCCTTGCTCTGCTAAATCAATAGCTAGCTTGTCACTTCTATGTGCAGCTTGCAAGTTCTCATGTGAAAACAGTCTGGGGAATGAGAGTTCATTAACACAACAAACTACTCCTGGGTTGTTGTATCACATTTGGTTTGCTCTATCATCCCCCAAGGCTCTGTGGTGTCTTGGTTTCCCCCAGGTGGACTCCTCCCTTTGCCCCTCCCATCACTGATTTCCATTGGCTTCAGCTCTTTCCTCTGACCCCCTTTCTTGCCCGAGCCTTTGAAAAAGCCCTGTTCCACGTGGCTTTCCCTCTTTCTCCTCACCCTGCCTGGACAATAAAACCTGTGGAACCCACCATCCCGGGAAGAAAGGGTGCTTCTCGTCTTTTACTTTTGTCCTTGTTGGTGTTTGTCGAGGTTTAGAGCTAGCCAAATAGTCTCCCCGAAAAGACGAACTCCCTCAGCTGGCATCCAACGTGCAGCTCTCACGAAAGGTCAGAGAGCCCACATAGTGTCTGAACATCCACGTGTGGATTTTACAAGCCTTTTGAATCATCAGCTTCCTTAGAGTTCCCCTGTTACATTTTTACGGGGGCACTCACAAGGGTGGAATAGGTAAACCCATCCTCAAGCCAGATCGGTCTATTCTGGACAAAGGACTTCTTTTGCAATAGTTACAGGCAGCCAGAGTCCCAGGAAGGGTAAGTACCCCCACAGGGTTAGTGGAGACCCCAAAGGGACCCCTGGTGGTGGTGGTGTTTCTGGAGTGCAGAGGCCTCTGGCATTAGGGAAGGGTGCAGAGCACATGGTTTTTACCTCCTGTCTCAGGCTTGGGGGGAGGGAAAAGCTGCAGACTCTTCCCAAGAGTAGGCTGTGGGCATTTTATACTTTGTTGCAAAGAAGGTAGATTTAGTTGTGCAGTTTGCAGTTATGGGCTCAAGGCTTTCTGCGCAACAGAGAGGCATATATAATGAAGTTCAGAATCTTTTAGTTAGAAGAAGCATTAAAGTTTCCAAAAGAAAATTACCTAGGTTTTTTCACTGGTTGTGCCTTAATTTCCTGCAGTTTACCCAGCAAAATGTAAACTCTGTCTCTGCCTGGGACAAAATTGGAAACAAATTAACATCGAGGGTGGAACAGGGAGATAAAACAGTTTCCAAATTTCTCCCGGTGTTCCTCTTAATTCAAAAGGAATTGATTAAAAGGGAAATGAAGGAACAACCACAGCAAACACCCCCCTCCCGAGTTTCCCCTTACCCCTCCTTCCAAACCCTCTGTCCCTGAGCTCAGAGGCACACAGGAGGCAAACCGAGAAACTTCCTGGCCCAGCCACTGTTTCCCTGGCCTCCCGCTCCTGCTCAGCACCCTGGGTCTGCCAGATATGCGCAACCTGACAGAAAACCTTCCCTGCACCCCTCTAACCTAGTCATTTCACCTTCAAGTTTCAAATTTGACCACGTGGGTGATTTGCAAGATGGCACCCACTACATGGCTGACCCTCCTTCTTGCCCTTCTTCTTCCCACAATCCCTTTGTCCCACCTGTCCCCTTCTCCAATCCCTTGCAGTCCCACAACCCTTTCCTTCCCTCAGATACACCCCCCCTCCTCCATGCTCCCGCCCTTCATGATTTCATTCTGCAAACCTGCCTCCAGATGTTGCAATCTTGGTTCCCATGGGAGTGGGGCCTGGGCAGGGGGTGGGGCCGGGGGAGGGGATGGGGCCCTTCCCGGTTCCCACGGCAGGTGGTGCCCCTCCTGTGGGGTCTCACAGAGTGCAGCCAAAAGGGGAAACCCTGAGGTTCAGAACCAAGAGGAAGAAGCCTTATTTACAGCAGCTTCTGTCTCATATACTGGTAAGGGAAATGCAATTAGAAGCTATCAGCATTTCTCCTACCAAATGAAAAAAGAATTATGCAAAGTCCAAAAGGAATTTGGCCGAGACAGTGAGATTTTTAAAAGCATGATGAGAGCCACTCTGACATCCCTGGAATTTGTTCCAGCTCACCTCTGAGATCTCTTCTGGTGTCTCCTTACCCCCTCAGAGTTAGATCTGTGGGGGAGAACCTGGAAGAGGACCCTGAAGGGACTCCTAGTGGAGCTTAAGCAAAGCACCCAAGGCACAAAAGATATAGAGGGGAATGATATCACCCAAGAACATTTATGTGGCAAAGGCAAGTGGGCTAACCCAGAAGATCAGTCTCAGGTACTACCAAAATTCATTTCAGATAAAATCAGTGTAGCAGCAGAAAAGAATTTTTACCAGTTACCAACAGCTGAAGCCAGGGTTAGTTATATTAACATTAAACAGCATGCTTCAGAAAGTTTCTTGCAGTTTGTTGACCATCTTCATGCACAAATAGAGAGACAAGTAGAGGACCCAGTGGCACAGGCAGAGTTAATTAAGGAGATGGCATAGAGAAACACCGATGAAGCATGCCGTCAAGTAACACTGGGACTACCTCTTGATCCTTCACCTACGCTGGCAGAGATGATAGAAACATGCTCCAGAAAAGCAGAGCTGTTCTGTGCACAAGAAACAAAGCCAAGATCAGCAAACCCAAAGACTGTAGCAGCTGTGTCACCAGGAGTGAAGAGGCAATAAATGTCCCCAGAACAGCTTCAACACATCATCTGCTTCTACTGTAAGAAGCCAGGATACTTTGCCAGAGACTGCCCTCAAAGCCAGCAGCAGCAGAAGAAAAATCACAACAATGGACCTACCAACACCAAAAAAACAAGGACGGGAGCGCGAGCTCGCACCATGGCATGCTATAAATATAGCAAGCTCCACAATAAAAAAGTCTCCCTCAAAAGGGAAAAGGGGGAGGAAGGGAGGAGGGGTGCTAGACAACAAAAGGAATATATACTTAACAAAAGCTGGTGGCCTCACAAGCGTTTCCAGCTTGTGACCACCAAAGCCTTTCTTTTCAGATCTACCTATTGCACAGTCATTGGAGTGGACCTGCTGCTGGAGGACTCACAAGACTTGACAGTAGATCACACAGGACTGGACAGTGAATTTTTTGTTACTGGGGACACTGCACACACACCCGTGGAGATTGAGGTGGTTCCCATGACCATCAAGGGAGACATACTTAACCTCATTCTCCTAGCGTGCTGCCCTCATCCACCCTTCTATTTGGCCCAGGGGCAAATCATCACCCAGACCATACCCATTCCAGTGGAAATCCCAGTAGATGACAATGCACTTGATGTCTACTAGGCTGAAGTGGTTAGCGAGGACAAACCCATGATTCAGATGCAACCTAACCCATGGAGCAGACCATCTCTATGTAAAAGGGTTGCTAGACACGGGGGCAGATGTGACAATAATACCTGAAAGGGTGTGGCCATCACATTGGGATTTGCAACCCGTGGCTGGCAAAATCCAAGGTATAGGAGGAGTCATGTTGGCAAAAATCCCAAAAAGCATTGTACGAATTGAGGGGCTGGATGGGAAAATGGCCAGTGTCTGTCCATTTGTCGCCAACTACAAAGCTCCCTTATGGGGGAGAGACACAATGTCCCAGTGGGGGGTCAAATTAGTTATCCCTAAGACACCCCAGGATTTCTAGAAGCGGCCACTGTGGAGTGCCCTACCCACAAGTTAACATGGCTGGATAATACCCCAGTCTGGGTAAATCAGTGGCCGCTCAGCAAGGAAAAGCTTAAGGCGCTCGAAGAGCTCACAGAGGAGCAATTGGCCAAAGGCCACATAGAAGAGACAACCAGCCCTTGGAATTGCCAGGTCGTTGTGATAAAAAAGCCAGGGAAGAATAAGTGGCGGCTCCTCCATGACCTCTGGGAAATAAAGTAATTGAGGACATGGGGTCACTCCAACCAGGGATGCCTTCCCCAACGATGCTTCCTCAAAATTGGCAATTGGCTGTCCTGGACATCAAGGACTGTTTCTTCCAAATTCCCCTACACAAAGAAGATGTCCCACCATTTGCCTTCTCAGTTCCTACCATTAATCAAGAAGCCCCAATGAAGTGCTACCACTGGAAAGTATTGCCTCAAGGCATGAAATGCAGTCCTTCCATCTGCCAGTGGTATGTGGCTTCATTACTCTCCCTGGTGCGTGCCCAAAAGAGGGAAGCCATCATCCTCCACTACATGGATGATGTGCTTGTGTCTGCCCCCAATGACACTACACTCCAACACACACTTGACCTAGTGGTTAAAGTTTTAACCTCTGATGGATCCAACTGCAGGAAGACAAAGTTCAAAGGGTGCCCCCTTGGAAGTACCTGGGCTTGAAGATCACTGCGGGGACCATTGTTCCGCAGAAATTGGAAATTGATAGTGATCCCAAAACCCTAGCAGATCTCCACTCCCTGTGTGGGTCCTTGAACTGGGTCAGGCCCTCTCTAGGTCTCACCAACAAAGACCTAGTTCCCCTCATCAATTTATTGAAGGAGGGAGAGAGAGCTAGTTTCTCCCAGGAAACTGATCCCAGAGGCAAAAGCTGCAATCCAAAAAGCACAGAAGGCTTTGACCCAGAGGCAGGCTCACCGTTATCAGCCCAAGCTGCCTTTCAAATTCATTGTCCTGGGAAAGCTGACACACTTACATGGTTTAATTTTCCAATGGATCGAAGGGCAGAAAGATCCACTCTTAATCACAGAATGGGTCTTCCTTTCCCACCAGTGATCCAAAACCATCACACAGCCACAAGAGCTGATAGCTCAGCTGATCTGGAAAGCCAGGATGAGACTGTGTGAGCTGGCTGGTTGTGACTTTATATGCATTTACCTCCCAGTCAAACTTTCTAAGGAGGGAAAGAACTCTCCTGAGAAGTTGACCAAAGAGATGTTTGAGCACCTGCTCCAAAACAATGCCAACCTCCAACTATCTCTGGACAGCTACAGTGGACAAATATCAGTCCACGCCCTATCACACAAATTGTTTAATAAGGAATTTCACCTCATTCCTCCTGAGAAAAGGAGTTGTAGGCCGCTCAAGGTTCTCACAGTATTCACTGATGCATCCAGGGCATCCCACAAGTCAGTGATAACTTGGAGAAATCCCCAGACTCAGCATTGGGAAGCTGATGTTGAATTTGTGGAGGGGTCACCCCAGGTAGCTCAACTGACCACAGTAGCGAGAGCCTTTGAGAAGTTCTCAGAGCCAATTAACTTGGACACCAACTCAGCCTACGTGGTGGGAGTAGTGTCCGGTGCGGAGCAGGCAGTTCTCAAAGACATTGAGAATGAGCATCTCTTCAGGTTGCTCTCAAAACTAATTTATCTAGTCTCACATCAAGAACATCCATTCTATGTAATGCATGTGAGGTCACATACTCATTTGCCAGGTGAAATCGCAGAAGGGAATCGCAAAGCAGATTCTCTTGCCACCCCAGCAGAAATGGCACGCCTTCCGGATGTGTTCCAACAAGCAAAGCTAAGTCACCAGCAATACCATCAGAATGTGCTGGGTCTAACCCATCAGTTCCAGCTGACACGGAGTCAAGCTAGAGCCATTGCGACTACCTGTCCCAGTTGCCAGCTCCAGGCCATGCCATCGATGGGTATCGGGGTTAATCCCTGAGGCCTTGGGAGCTGCAAAATGTGGCAAATGGACATTACACACATTCCCAGTTTTGGTCACCTCAAATATGTGCATGTAAGCATAGACACATATTCAGGTGTGGTTTATGCCTCTGCCCACGCAGGAGAAATGGCTGCACATGCCAAACAACACCTGGTGCAAACCTTTTCAGTGATGGGGATCCCTAGGGAAATCAAAACTGACAACAGCCCAGCATATAAGGCCAAGGAGTTCCTAGAGTTTGTCCAGCAGTGGGGAGTGGAGCATAAAGAAGGCATCCCCCACTCCCCCACAAGCCAAGCTGTAATTGAGCGTGCCCACCAGACGTTCAAACAAGTCCTGGCTAGGCAGAGCAGTTCAACAACGTGGATGTCACCACAGCAAAAGCTCTGCAAAGCCATGTTCACAATTAATTTCCTGAACTGTTCATTTGAGAATATGAGTCCTCTGGTGGTACATCATTTCCATAGCAATAATCAGTTTAAGTTTCTGCAGCATCCACCAGTCCTAATCAAGGACCCAGAAACTTGGGAAACCAAAGATCCTTTTGAACTTGTTACCTGGGGGTGTGGCTACAAGTGTGTATTCACCCTCGCAGGCCCATGGTGGATACCCCAAAAGTGGGTAAAACCTTTTGTCCCCAAAAGCCCAGCACCAGCAGGAGGGGAGGACAAACAAGTAACTGTGGCTTCAAAGAGAAGACACCGCTGGAAAAAGGAAAGAATACCTTCCTAAACAATCTGTTTGAATTCCAGCAGACCCCAGAATCTGAAGAGTGGCTCAATGGACTGTTCAAGGACTGGGGACTCTCTTGGTGGTGGACTTCAATAGTTACAAGAGTTCTGTTGTTTATTGTTCTTCTTTTCCTGATTGTGTTAGTGTTCAGGGTTTTACGCTGCTTAATTTTAAAAGCCATCCACAATTTAATCCCTGCTACCTCAGAAGTCAGCCACACAGAGTTTGTGGACCAAAAGCAACCAAACTGGCCCGCAAATCATAAGTGGTGGACAAATTCATATTCTGAATCAGAATAAGCCCAACACCTTTCTTTAACTTTAGTTAAACAAAAAAAGGAGGAGGTATTGTATTGTATCACATTTGGTTTGCTCTATCACCCCCCAAGGCCCTGTGATGTCTTGGTTTCCCCCAGGTGGACTCCTCCCTTTGCCCCTCCCATCACTGGTTTCCATTGGCTTCAGCTCTTTCCTCCGCCCCCCTTTCTTGCCCAAGCCTTTGAAAAAGCCCTGTTCCACGTGGCTTTCCCTCTTTCTCCTCACCCTGCCTGGACAATAAAACCTGTGGGACCCACCATCCCAGGAAGAAAGTGCGCTTCTCATTTTTTACTTTTGTCCTTGTTGGTGTTCACCAGGGTTTAGAGCTTGCCAAATAGTCTCCCCAAAACTGGGTGAAAAACAACTGCACTGCAATAAACAAGAAACCTGTCTCATGAGAATCAGGGAACAAAATATGTAAGATCACTAAGAATAGAAAGATTTGATGGACAAGCAAAATACCTTTTACTAACCAATGAGTGAAGTGCACACCTTTGGTGAAAGGAATGTATAAAAGGGAAAACATGGTTGAAATAAAAGCTTTTTTCTGCCTTGAAATTTTTGGTAGCTATTGTGTCACGACCCCCTCTACAGCGACATGCACCCACTAGAATATAATTACTCATTTTATGCTGCTATATAGGATTAGGAGAAGAGCAAAGCATGCTCAAACTTTAAAGGGTAAAAGAAAAACTTTATTGACAGAACTAAAAGAATAATAAGAATCAGAATAAAACTTTCAGAACATTTATCCTCTTCCCCCCCCCCCTTTTCTTTCCCAATGACAACATACAGAAACAATTCAGTCAGTCTGTCACCTCTACAATAATCTTTCTTAGGTTGACTTTGGGAGACGAGTCTCTTTTGACATGCCATGGAGACTTCTCCACAAATAACAGTTCTCTTGTGGTTTCAAAGTCACAGTGAATCAGCTCCCCGGGAGAATGGAAATCTGATCACTGTGTAAAAGTCCCTCCTCTCGAATTACAGCTTTCCCCACAACTATTTTTGATAGCTCCATCTTTAGTTAATGGGGTACATTTTAAAGGATGAGCTGTTCAGAAGCAAAGGTTTCCTTTATCTATCTCTGAGATCATCTTCATCTCTGGGAACAGAGGTTCTCTTCTTCTTCCCTGGGGGCAAAGAGTCTTCATCACTCTTGTCTTTCTCTGTTCAAACTTCTCCTGGGATCATAGCTACTTAAACATCTGCTTGTTCAGCATGGATGCCTTTGCTCATGTCTACAATTTGAACACTCCATCCCCCCATGTTTTTCCATGATTTATAGGGATATTCAGTGTATCTTAGTCCATCACCATCGCTTACAAGAGAATTTCAGCCTAAGAATAAGACTTCTCCTCATTTTCCTCCTATCTGGGACCTGATTCCTTCTTGACTGACCGTGGTGTCTTCATGTTGTTCCTCTACGTGTCTTCACTCTGTCATTTTCTCTCACTAGAGAGGATTGAGGTCTATAGGTCTCATCTGTGCACTGAAAGAGCTAATATCTCACCCGGGGCCTGCAGACGGTCATGTGGTCTATTCCGGGTGGCAATGTCTGGCAAAGCACTCATGGTGATGGATTCCAGGCCAGGCTGAGGGGGGACTGTGCCAGGATTTCAAGGGGCCTGGTCAGAATGGCGGGGACCGCTCTGGCTGCATGGCTGGTCTCCAGGCCCTGCTGTGTTCAGTTCCAGTTGCAAGGCCACTCTGCATGGGTTTCAGAGCTGCCTCTGGTCTCAGCCACATGGTCTCCTGTAGTGTGCAGCTGGAGCTGTTTACAATGGACATTTCATGAGCGGCCGTGCTGGGAGGAGGGGGAAAAACTAGGATCTCATCAGCTAAGCTAGGGCTCAGCTGTGGCACACCAGGGGTCCAATGGCCTCCCCTCCCCCAACCCGGAAGTTGCTGGAGCAAGGTTCGGCCTCACCAGGCTGTGTGGGCCATGACAGAGCAGGGCCAGCCTGGCCATCACCCTGTTCCCTGTTTGAAGCGTCCCGGTTCTAGCCCAGACAATTTAACAGGTAACTTCCTCGGGAACCCACTACTGACGATTTTGATGAGAGAGACTACTCTGATTCGGTCGTCTGGAAACAGA
>JAGMWU010000050.1:62717-86218 GCA_018697195.1 Certhia americana
TAACAACTGAGGGATCCAGGAATGGGTCTCAGCTCACCCTAACTGAGGAGGGTTTTCCCATGGCTTAGAGCCGAGGTCTTCACCTTCTTCCATGGAGCAAACCCCAACACCTGTTCAAAGCCAGAAACCAGAGAGAAAGATTGCCAGGGCTTTTTGTCTTAAAATGTGAATCTCTCAGAGGCATGTTCATCTCTTTAATTGGCTTATTAGCATTCCTATTTTCAAAGCCAGCCAGCAAATGGTTTTTCCAGGCACAGAGGAAGTTCTCAGCAGCTCCTCTCAGAGAAAAATAATTTCCACGGGCTGGCTTCAATGCAAAACCAGCACAACACCATACCAGGGGAACGGCTGTCACCAAGTTCTCAGCCTTTAAGTTATCTCCATGACTAATGTCCCTTTGCTCACAAGACAGCACAATTTAATCTTCCCTGATAAATCATCACTGAGGCAAGAAATATTTATTTCAATTCTTCACCAATCTTCACATTTTTACATAACACTGTAAAGTTGAGAGCAGGAGACAATAACCTTAATGCACAACATGAAAACCATTGCCCATCAGATTGCTCTTCCATATGTAGTCACCAGAGCTAGTCAAAGATGAATCCTACCAATAAGTGAATGGGGGTAAATGGGAAATAGGTAGGATTACTCTCCACCAACCCCAAACTGCATGTCTTCCCTTTGAATCAAGATAATATCTGATTCTGTGATTCTAAATTGCTTAACTAATCACAATTACTTGAAGAAGTCTGTTTAATTCATGGTTACAGTTAATCCACTCCCTACAGATCAGTCATAGCAAGTATGTGAAAACCAAATATCCTTCCTCAAGAAGCCCACACTATGACCAATGACAGAAAACAGCTTTTCATCCATTTTATCTATCTAATCTATGGCTACATTTATTGTCCGACCAAAAAGAAACTCCACTCAAAAGCTAACCAGCCATTTTCTTCACAGTAGCACTTAATCATGTGCTTTCCTTCTGTTTGGTGTTTGAAGTGTTTATATCTACTGCTCCCATCTTCATATGACATTTGTTCTTCTATCATAATGAAAAACTGGGCTAATGAAAGCAACCAGACACCCACAAACATGGACCAACTATTAGATGATTAAGTTTTCAAATTTCTAAACTACAACAGCTGCAAAAAACAAATTGTTATGAAAAGGGCTATTAAAAAACATAAATTGTGCAGCTAAATTATTGTTAAAAATAACACTATGTCAACAGAAGTCTTAATTTATTTCCAAGTGTTCAAATTGCTATTGCACATATGCCATTTAATGATTTTTTTCATTTGAACATTAATATAATTATAGTTGGAGGGCGCATATTTCCAGTGACAGTCATGCAGACATTAAGACTGGCTCAGGTAAAATATTTTATTATTATTAGAGTCAGAAATATAACTGTCAGATGGAAAACTTTTTAAGCACACAAGCTAAGTAAAATCAAATTGTGCCCAAGTTTTCTCAAGTAATTATAATCACAAATTAAGCAAGGGTGTTAGAAGAGGAACTAATAGTTCTTGATTAACAAATACTAATTTCTTTGAACATCTCTACCATCAGTTTCTACAAAAGAACTAATAGCTATTATGAAAACTTTTTCACTTATTCCCCTAAAATTAATGAATTTAATTCTCCATCTTTGTCTTAGGTTGTAATACAAGATGTAATCAGAAGTATGTATTCTATCACGACCTGTTGAAACCAGGTGGAGTAGTGTTCTTTATCTCTTCCATGACCCATCCCTCATAACTCCAGGGGGGATATCCTCTGTTAATGGGCCAGCTGTTAAAACCAGGTGGGGCAGTTTTCTTTCTCTCTTCCATGACCCATCCTCTGTCCAGGGAGATATCTTCTGCTAATGGGCCATTGAGTCTCACTGTATGTCTGATAAATTTACATCATCCCATTGTGAGATGCTCCACCCAGGGGGAGGAGCCAAGCATTCCTACCTGGATAAAAACCTGATATTTGGAACACCATGGCAGCCTTTTTCCACTGGATTCTCAGAGGAAGATGAGGCCCATCTACACCATCACTGGACCTTCAGAGGAAACTATACCCTTCTACAGGATCATTGCTTCAACAGAACCACATCTGTCACTCCAGAAGGACTGCAGCCACTATTTAATCGGACTGCTACCAACACCCTGACCCACAGGGTGTCAGGTTGTATTCTGACTCTGTCAGTGTTTTTTTTTTTTGTACTACTGCATTTTTATCTTAATTTTCCTAATAAAGAACTGTTATTCCTATTTCCATATCTTTGCCTGAGAGCCCCTTAATTTCAAAATTATAATTCAGAGAGGGAGTTTACATTTTCCATTTCAAGGGAGGCTCCTGCCTTCCTTAGCAGACACCTGTCATTCAAACCAAGACAACCTTCCTGAACACAATTATATTGTACACAACTGTCATCCAATGACCTACTACCACAGTAGTCTAAGTGAGGACAATGTTCTCTCTATTATGATAATCATGCAGTTTAAAGTGGCCATATGAAAGTTTTGAGCTAAAAATGGGTTAAATCTGGTTGCAAAATTTCAGACTTAAATAATAAAAAAAAATCATATGTACATACCACAAATAAAAACTACACCTAGAATTTGTTGATAGTGATCTGAAGCAATTTCTTTTATACACTCATGACACGATGATGATGGATTTTTCCCCAGCCAGCTCCTGGCACCGGGCGAAGAGTGGGCTGCTCTCAGAAAACAACGCAGTCCAAGATGCAGGTGTAGGGCTTATGCTCTACAGCACAGGGTATCAAGAGTCGAGGGTTGGCGCAAAGAATAGGGAGGGATCTTTCGTGTGGTTCCCCAAAGAAGTTTATTCCAGGAGAGGAGCAGGGAGGAAAAGGCCAAAAACCAGCATCGTGCATAATCTTTTAAATGGGGGAGGTACAAGGAGAGGGTACAATTCTTCAGCCAATAGGGAAAAGAATGGGAAGGAGTACAAGGCAAGGTTTACTTTACATTAACTAATGAGGGACTACATGAGAGGAGAACAGGTCACATGGGCCAGTGGGGCGTTGAGGATTAAGGGATTTCCAAAGGGGAGGTACAAGCAGGAGGTTGGCATAAGAAAGGATTGACATCTAGGAAGGGAACATAGGGAATAAGGGGCAGGATTGGGGTAGGATGGACAGCTAAGCAGGAGGATACAACTTAGGTTGAACCAACAACATGGGAGGAAATAGGAACAAACCATTACAAACTGTTAAAGAAAAAACACACCACAACACACTTTTCTGATAATTTAAGCAGATAATTTGTACTTTTTCTATTTTGTCCAAATACCCTGACATGCCATTAAGTCACTCCAAAAAGAATGTTGTGCTCCAAAAACACAGCTGCTACCACAAAATATCTCTTCATGCTTTTATTAACCCTCAAGCAGTTTTTAAAAACTCAAATTTACTGAGCCATTCAAAAACATAGCTTAACTTTATTTGAAATATATCAACAACGGATAAGTTAAAAAGTGGGTGGAGGTTGTCGCAATCAGGGGAGATGGAGACACAACACGACACTCATGGTTCGTGCAGTAGAGAGATCTTTAATTGCTTACACAGCTCTTATATACCCTATTCAAAAGACTCCACGTTTGAACCTGATTGGCTATGATTGGTTACCACCCAGCTCATTGACCAATAGCTGCCTGCTTGTGTTCATTGTCAGGGATTGGCTCTCTGTAGCCAAACCCTTCCTCCTTTTAAGATGCATACAGTCTAGCTGCATGCTGTCATAGAGGTATCTAACATAATGGTTAAAATTAAATTATATATTATTAAGTAATATATATTTGATTGGATGAAGTCATGTTTCCTTACCCTTCAATATCCATTTGTATTGAATTATAAACTCTGCAGTACAGGAACAGTCTGTGTATGGCACTTAGGAGAACAGGACTTCCATGCATGTTTGCAATATAAACAATTATATTAAAATATTTTTTAAAATAAACAAATAATAAATCCTGATTATGCACACACTTAAAAAAATACAATAAATTTAACATCAATTTGGAAAATTACAGCTGTACCAAGAAATTCTTATATTTACTACATAGTCTTGAAATGTCAATTTTCATTAAGCTATTTCAAATCCAAATATACAGGTCCAAAGGAGGGATACAAAGATGATCATAGGGATGGAATACCTCTCTTATGAGGAAAGGCTGAAAAAGTTGGAGCTGTTCAGCCTGGAGAAGAGAAGGCTTCAGGAAGACCTTATTGCAGCCTTTCAGTACTTAAAGGGAGCCTATAAGAAAGATGGGGACAGATTTTTTTTAGTAGGGCCTGTTGTGATAGAACATGAGGCAATGGGTTTAAATTAAAAGAGGGGAGATTTTGACTATCTATAAGGAAGAATTTTCTTACAATTAGAGTGGTAAGACACTGGAATAGTTTTGCCCAGAAAGGTGGTAGATGTCACATCCCTGGAAACATTCAAGGTCAGATTGGATTGTGCAGATCTAGTTGAAGATGTCCCTGCTCATTGCAGGGGGGGCTGGACTAGATGACCTTTAAAGACCCCTTCTGACCTTAACTATTATATGATTCTATGATCTTCTTCCTTTGTTTAACTGAATTAAGTCAGAAAATAAACTCTTATCCAATTCTGCTAACACATTTCTTCACTGTAGGTATTACTGTCAGCTAACTTTGATCTGTCACCTTTAACTTCTGCACTGGCATGACCCTTATCACTCCAAGTTCTAATTGAACAGCATATTCTCCCTTCTTCATTCCATAGTTTGCTACACCTACCAAGAAGCCCTTCATCTGGGGCAGCATCTAGTCTAACAGAACTTCTAGTGGGCAGAAGACTCTCTTACCAGAATAGTACACTGGTAGACAAGCAAAGTTCACTAATGTTCCACTATGTGCCAGTGTTCCATTGTAAGCACTAAATACTTTCTGTACAAAATATAAAACAGTTGTGCACATGTAAGCCACACAAGGCAAGCCAAGTTAAATGGTTTGAGCAGGCACTGTGAGCAGGGCAGAAGCATGATAGACAGCTGTCTTGGCTAAAGCAATCTTAAATCCCTTTGACGGTTTAATCTGTGTTATAGCCTAGTTTAAACATCATTGTTTACCCAACACTCTCATTTGGAGCTTTTAAATACTATCTTACTCTGAGGCATACGTCTATTACTTTAAAAGTTTATGCATCATTGTTATGAATGAGAGGGGAAATCTTAGACAAGTGCCTTTCCAGGTTTCTGGCAGTAGACAGCAGCTTTATTGAGGTGGCCAGAACCCCAAAATCCACTCTTGCTTGCAAGTTCTTAATAATCACCGATCAGGCCTATTACAACATGAATTATTTATTGAACAGGCCAAGGAAAGCAGACATAAGACTTTAAACAGGCTACTTACTACACAGGATAACACAAAGAACTACTAGTAGATATAATAAGGTGCACGATAAAGGTGCCTATGCTACAGCTAGCAAAGAAATAGTATAGATTAGGAGTCAGTATCACTTACCAAGGAATGATGGTGGTGTGCAAAGAATCTCCTAATTTCTCTCAATCCCAGGGAAGTATCTCAATGTGAACATCTCCATGTTGAGAACTCTCTACACACTCAGAGAATGTATAAGAGATTTCTGATTTCATGAAAATCAGTGGTCTTGTATAGTTGTAAAAAGTGCTTGTCTGTCAGTCACTTATTTGTTGCTTATCCTTTCCCACCATTCAAGGAAGGATGTTTATTGCTAAGGGTGTTTTCAGCCGAGATAATTCATCACAAGACAAACCAGTCTGGCCTAGTTTAGCCAGGGGGGAAGTAGAGAAGTCTTTTGCTGTGTCAGGGGGTGAAAAGTCCCGTCATGATCACATTCAGAATCTAGGGTCTAAGAACAAAAGCTAATTGTATTTTCTAAGTCAATCAAGCTATAGAAAAATGGAAAGAAATAGTGTGGCTTGTTTTCAAATGTTATTGTTTAGCATAACACTTCATGCAAGTAATGCAAAAAAGTCTAAATCATCAGGACTGTTTACATCTGAATAAATACAAATTATCTACAAAAATGTGTTTTACCAGGTATTCACTGTTTGCATCAAGTCTTAAAGCTGAAAGCTGCCAGGACAATACTAAAGAGTATGAAACAAAAAACCCCAAAACATTAAAATGAAGACATTTAAGGAAATCTCCTCAGAAAAAATAATCACATTCATAGTCAACTAAACTAAAACCAAAATTAAAGCTATTAGGCAACCTTACCAGCATCTTCAATCAAAAGGCCACAAACATCTACACTTTACATATTATTTGACTTTTTTATTTTATACTATGAGGTGAAAGCAACACGCTTCCTTTTAGTAATGTATACACAAATAGCCCCACTCAGAATACACTTTTAATGCAGATAAAGTACAAATCATTTTGCAATCCAAATAAATATACAATAGCTTGGAAAACAATATTTTAGAAAACAAATGCCAATGTAAAAAGACCACTTAAAAGAAATGATAAAAGGTTTCTATATAGCTCTGTATTTACAGTTTTCTTACTGCATCATCAATATCAGAAATCTGTTCCTTCAGCTGGTTCCACTGTTCTGGATTTAAAGAAATACCTGAAATGCATTAAGAAGAAATACTTAGGACAAAAAAAAAATTGTAGTGCAGAATCTTGCATAATTACTGTCAAGGCTGGTTTCATACAGAGTGTATGTCACAACTATTAATGCTTAACCAACCTCAAGTGTAACAACCACCTTGGTTACAAAGAAATTATTCATTTGGAACACTTCAAGTAAACTTTAGACCTTAGCTTATCTCCTTACAAAGAAAATGAGTGCAGTATGACAAATTCATTGACAAGTGTTAGGCTAAACACAGAAATACAGTGCTGGCTTTGACAGAAGGCAGTACAAAAGAAATGCGGAAATCAACCCTATTCCTGTTGGCTTCTAAAAGCCATACCTCTGTGGACTGAACTTCTACACACTTTTAAAGTACCATAATTCTGGGGCCTTTTTCCCCTCACATTTCTTAAAGCACTTTGAATAACAAACTATAAGCAACATTTTGGAGAGACTATTACCACTCCCTAGCACTCAAAAACCAACATAGAGATCTAATTGTAATAAAAGCAAGAAGTGAAGTTAATTAATGGGAAAATGTATGGCTAATGTATATAACTCCCATACCAAATCTGTTGGTATGGTATTCAATGCATTGTTTTCCATAAATTATGGGGGAACCATTTAGGAAAACAGACTTAGGCCAATGAAACCACATTGCTTTTGTTTACAGTCTACAGATAAAACTAATATGTTAAAATGTAAATCATTAATAAGTAAAAATATTACTCTAAAAATACCATGTAGTAACAAAGTATAGAAATCTGATACACAAAGATCTCCAGCAAACTGCAGACAATGTTTTAATGCAAAATAACATGAAGCAAAACAATACCTTTTCTGCCAGGCTTCATTTCACCTTCTTGATCCATCCAATATTCTCTAATGTCAATTAAGACTTTCCCTTTAAAGTCACGAACACTGACATACCTCATTTTGCCAATCTGTCAAAACACATATAAGGATATTTTTTAGATATTTTACATATTACAGCATTCACTTTTCCCAGCAGTATCAGACATGTACATGTGACATTGCACACTGCAGCTTATTTTAGATGCCAATAAAACAACTAGATCAAGAGCATAATCCAGAGCAATCAGTAGGCAAAATGTAATGTCAATACAAATAGATGAACGACTTAAACCCAGTTGTGCATTCAGCATTTGATGCTCAATGCAAGAGTGGCTCTCTCCTAGAAGAAGAAAATACCTGTCTTCTTAACAAGCTTACATCTTAGAAAACCCACTAATTTACTGTTTTCTGAAATAAAGTTTTGTCTCTGTTATAACCATTTTGTTAGTAACAGTTGTAAACAAACAGGGAAGAAGGAGCTCTATCCCCAAATCTAAGTTTTAGTCCATTCCATAGGTACAGAAATCAGATTAGATATTCACATGAAATGGGCCCAATTTCTAACTTGTTCCCCTATTGCATCCCTTGAAGTGATGGGAGACGCTGAGGTGCAGCGTCACTGGGATGAGACCCCCATATAAGGCACATCCTTCCACAATCCCTTGCAGTTCTACGTTAATATTCCCAACTATGTCATCCTTTGTACACACACCAGTTCTAGAAGGTTCCCTGTTCCCCAATTGGTTCCCTTCCCTTGCTACTCCTCCCCCAAACCCTGATTGGTTATTGCTCTGTAACCACGCCTTTGTATCACCCCTGAACCTTCAGATTATTTGCCCTCAAGTTATGTTGCTCCGCCTTTACCCTTGAGCTTAAAAACCCTGGACCCTCCTTTGTTCTTTGCCTTTTGTCCCTGACCTCCTTCCAGTGAGCTTCAATAAACTCCTGGAAAGGTCACACAAAGGCTCCTCCTACGTCTTCCTTTGCCAACACATAACTAGTCATCTCGGCACACATGCGAACTGGGCGAAAGAGCTATCCCTTCCAAGGAGCACGCTCTTGGGAAGGCAGTGGCCTTGGCTGCTCTTGCCGTGCTGCCACATTACCCCCCTTTTTTTTCTTCCATTTTTAAAACACAGTAAATACAGATGCAAACAGAAGTAAGCCACCAACTGTCCCATGCCTGCTTCTGCCCGTTCATTGGGACACTTTATTGAAACTGTGGTTAAAAGACTGTACCAAATGTTCCCAAAAATCCCTATCCAAATACTTTAAGTTTACCAACACACGATGGTATGAAATGACTGGAATATCAGATTTTCACACAGTGGCTTAACTGAATTATGAGGGCTTTTTTTTAATTCACCGAAGGGCAAAGGAAAAAGAGACAACAGGCACACTACACATTACATTATTTAGGCTTTATCAAATTTGAAAAAAATGGATTAAAAAAAATTTTGTTCACATGAATTCAAAATATAATGGGAATTTGAGAATCAGAAATTTGATAATAATAAAAGCACAGCCAAACAATTAATGTAAAAAATTTTTAGTATTTTGTATGTACCTTCTAGACACACTTTGTGAAGAAAGAACACAAAGTAAACAATTTTTAAAAGAAAATATTGCTTCCTGTTAAAACATTAGTTTTAGTTTTCACCTTCCTTAATTTACACATCTTGCATTTTGACATAATTTAACAGGGGACAAAACACATCTTACGAGCATTAAGTCTAACCAGAAAGCATGAGCAACTCTCTAATTAACTAAAACCATTCACAGATGTTTAAATCTGAAATACTAAGGCCTGAACAACAGGCCCTCAGCTAAAGTTGACCTCTAGATGAACCTTCCAACCAAATGTATATGTATCCACTCATTAATGAAGTATTATTAGCAATATATTATATGTATCCACTCTTTGGCAAAACATATATTTACTTTTCAGTATTTAGAAACTGGACAAGGCCACATCTGGCCTTATCTGGGGTGTAGGATCAAAGACAACTACCTTGGTTCCTCCTTGAGCCCTGGCCAGGCTTTGGAAGAAACTCAATGGGAGAATAAAAACAGATGTTTCCACATTAGAAGTAATGGTAGCTTGTTTATTATAAAAGCTGGGCTGCTATCACAGCAAAGTCGGAAGCTTCTTTGCCTGCAAGGTGGATGTACTACAGAATTTCCCAGTTACTGGGAGCGTGTTGGGGGTTAGGTTGCTTTCTTATAGAATTTTTTCCCAGAAGTTGCTAAGAAGCTGATTGCTGGGTGCTTGAAGGGTACTCATGGGTGCTTGGGAACAAACAAAGGGAGCAGCTAAGTGACAGACAGGGTGGCACCAACTTGACTTTGCTCTGGGCAGTTTATTTTGCTCTTGAAGGAAACTGCCAGGACTGCTCATCTTTAAGATGGCAAAGAGCTCTCACCATCCCTCACCTGGAGCTCAGCTCACAGTGACCCACCACCGTCTCTTCGTGTGTCCCCCGGGATTTCGGAACCTGTCCTCTCCCTGCCCTGCCAGGAGCTCCTGCCCCATTGCCCTGCACCCGCTGCTTCTTCAGTTTTGTTCGAGGTTTCCCCATCCTGTGTTCTGTACCCCGTGCCTAGCCAGGACATTTCTACAGCTCCAGCCACCGCCACCGAGCCTCGGATACATCTCATCCCCCGGGACTGCTGCTTGCTCTAGTAGCTTGTGACAGTACAGGAGGGGGGAAGGTGCCAGAAGAAAACTAACTAGGTGGTTGTTGTTGGGATTTTTTTCTCTCTAGTTCTGTTTGTTGTCAACACTATAGTTATTGTTGTTCACTTACCTTGTTAGATGCACTAGTAAAGAACTGTTATTCCTACCCTCACATCTTTGCCTAAGACCCCTTTAATTTTAGAATTATAACAAGTCCAAGAGAAGCTTCCATTTTTAGTTCCCTAGCAAATACCCCTGTCTTTCCAAACTAAGACACCAACTTCTGTGGTTCACTCTCAGTCAAAGTGCTTTTTTGTGAAGAAAGCAGCAATTCTGTGAAGAAAATGCTTAGAAAAACAAAAGTCCAAATCCTGAAGCTATTGTCAGGAAAATTAATCCACCAACACCAGAGGTTTATGTCCAAAAAGGAGACAGAGGAGTCCTGTAACTTCATTCGAATAAAAGGAGAGGCCATGGGGCATTCCCCTGGGATCTCTCAAATCTTTGGAGGACACAGCCTGCTTTTTATCCTAATTTCCCGGCCGCATTTCCCTCTCTCTTTCCCCTTTGGCTGAGGTACTTGAGAGGTACAGACTTCCGAGAACATCTAAGACTCCCTTCTAATGTATACCCTCCTCCTTTTTCTTTTCCTTGTGTCAATCTGTTGGGGGTTGGGTTGTTTTCTTATAGAATTTTTTCCCTGAAGTTGCTAGGAAGCTGATTGCTGGGTGCTCGAGAGTACTCATGGGTGCCTGGGAAAGACAAAGGAAGCAGCTAAGTCAGGGAAAGGGTGGCACCCAGACTTCACTTTGCTCTGGGGAGGTTTTGCTCTCAGAGCGAGATCTCACCGGCCCTCACCTGGAGCTCAGCTCAGAGTGACCCATCACCGTCTCTTCGTGTGTCCCCCGGGATTCCGGAAGCTGGTCTCTCCCTGCCCTGCTGGAGCTGCTGCCCCGTTGCCCTGCACCTGCTGCTGCTCTGGGTTTCCCCACCCTGTGTTCTACACCCCCTGCCTAGCCGGGACGTTTTCTACAGCTCCAGCCACCGCCACCGAGCCTCAGATACATCTTGTCCCCCAGGACTGCTGCTCGCTCTGGTAGCTTATGACAGTACCTAAGGGGGGAAGGTGCCAGAGGAAAACTGTGGCTGGGTTGTTGGGTTTTGTTCCCTCTAGTTCTGTTTGTTGTTAATGCTATAGTTATTGTTTTAACTTACCTTGTTAGACTCACTAGTAAAGAACTGTTATTCCTACCCTCACATCTTTGCCTGAGACCCCTTTAATTTCAGAGTTATAGCAATTCGGAGGGAGGAGGTTTTGTATTCACCAGTCCAAGGGAGGCTTCTGTTTTTGTTTTCCTAGCAGACACCCCTGTCTTCCAAACTAAGATACAATCAGTGAAATTCCTTATGGAATTTTTGGTTCTTCCCATTGTTTCTTTCATCTCTCCGTATCCAATTTTATTTATCAGCATGTTAGGAATGGGTTCCTGAGTTTGCTAAATTGGTTGTAATAAGTTCCTAAGTTTATTAAATTAGTTGTTGGTTGATGCTGTTCTCGTGTTAATTGTTAAATTAGTTGTTGGTTGATGCTGTTCCTAAGTCTGTAAGTCAAATCTCGTGTTAATTGTTAACAGAATAAATTACCTTGTCCCCCCCAACTGTATTTTCCCTATCCGGTTGGGAAATGCCACCACTGCTCCCCAAAATGGTGCCCGCCACTAAGGAGGAGGAGACAACTACCGCGAATACGTAAATGAAGGGCGCAAGAGCCCATTTGACAAAAAATGCCTCTAAAACAACGAGCCTACATGACATCTCGAAAAACCAACAACATACTACACCTGAGAAAAGGCTGAGCAATCCTCCCATGGCATTTTTCAATTCAGAATGTGGTCACCATAACCTGAATGGGAGTCGACCAGAGTGACACCCCTGGACTTCGAGCCAGTATATATCATCCTAAGGACTCTCGCGAGGATGGAAGCCCCAGCTCTGCCCTGAGGCAAAGCTGCTACACTCCTCCTCCTCCTCCACGTTGTCTACAGGAGCAGCGGCGGTGTGCGCGACCCCTCGGGCTCCCACCCCAAAGATCTGATTTCAATAAAAGCCATTTGAAAGGAGCTGGTCTCCTGGCCTTTTTATTTCAAGCAGACCTAGAGTTTGTTTGTAAGGACAAATCTCTCATTCCAATCATTACTCAGTGGAATCCTTTCTATTGTTTCTTTTATCTCTCAGTGTTAGTTTTATCTACCAGCAGACCCACAATTTGTTTGTAAAGACCAGTCCCTCATTCCTTTCACAATATTCAAGAGTACTTCAGGAGAGGGCTCTACACAAGTCTTCTGTAGAAGAACTTAACTCTGCCACAAGAACCACAGTCGATACATAAATGAGATCTCTATAAGGTCCTCACCTTTTTTTTATGAAAAATTGTTCACAACTGGACCACTGGACCATAGTATTTGGTCGAAAAGGAAATAGAAGTTTTCTTTGTTCTAGTGTCTTTCAAGTTCTCAGTTATAAGCCTTCCAATATATTGATAAATATACATATTCAATACACATTGCATCAAAATGTAAGCATATATACACACACACTTTTTAACACTGTACTGAAATAGAGATTTTTTGAGTTCACTTGAGTTAGCAATATGAATTAAGTATATAAAGTCTAGCCTGTAGAATTTTGTGTTTTAACCTTTTTACTTAAGCCTCTGCCATGGTACAAAGAGCATAGGAAAATGCAGATTTCTGAAGTTTCTTGCATAAAGAACAATACCGAGGAGACCAAGGAATGCAAAGAACACAGATAAAGGGACTCCTCTGCCTCCAAACAGATTAAGGCCGACAGACGTACTCAGATAAGCACTGTAATAAGTACATATAAGTTTGTTAATCAAATCTTAGGGAACTAGTTGTAACCAAATCTTAGAAAACTATGTATTCTGGGCTAAGGCTTTGTGAGAAGCTGCTTAGGCTAGCAAAGCACAATGAGTAAGATAACCACATGCCTCCTGTTCTGTAAACAATGCGTGGTTGCACAAGATAGCTAAGAAGGTCCAAGGGGCAGAAAACAACCCCCTAGCAACAGACTGCGCAAACACAGGAGATGCCGAAAGGAGCCACGTATACATGAAGAAGAATGGTATAAGAACACGAACTGATCTGAGTGAAGTGCGCACCTTTGGTGGAACAGGAGATTCCCCGGCCGCCCAGTGCTGTTTTGCTTATTGCCACTTGCTTAATAAAATAATTTTCTTAATTGGGCTGACTCTGTCGGATTTATTAGACAGCTAACTTATAACAAATTTGGTGGCGTGACTCGGATAGAGGCAATTTGGCCTGAGACCCTTGACAAGGGAGGTGCCCTGCTGGATAAGCAACTCTTGTCAAGGTGTTTCTAAGCCAAACCCTTTACCGACTGTCATGGTTTAGCCCAGACTGGACAATTTTGTAATACTGATACCTGATTAAACCAATGACAAGTGTGGATACACCTCTAGTGAATGCACATTTTAAGGTGAGAATCTGGAAATAGCTCTCTTATGGTTTCCAGAGGGGGTGAGTGGCACAGCCTCGGCGAAGGACAAGTGTGTGGGGGGGGAGGGGGCAGGAAGGAAGGCATAGCCCAGGTTTGGATGCTGAAATCTGCTAATCCAGGACTGCCCACGCAGCAACCGGGGGCTGAGCCAGGCCCGGCATCTGCCGAGCAGGGAAAAAGGGAGGAAGCCCTGGCGTGAGACATCTGAAACCTGACTGGGCTGGAAGGGGGATCCTGGCCTCCCTCTCTCAGCACAGCTGGAACTGGAGAGCAGCGGCAGGCCTTGAGACCTTGGCACAGCTCCAACATCACTGCCATGCTTCACGTGACTACCTTGTCCTGGCTGCACCTGTGTGAATTTTTTTTCCCTGACCAGATGAAACTTCCAAAGCATGAATCTTACCCAGAGGAAAAGAGGGACCTGATGAAATGTAGGAAGACACAGCATGAGACTTGATGTCAGAAGAAGTGAGAAGAGAATCGCAAATGGAAAGGAAGATTAAAGGAGTGGCCTGGTTAGGTTGGACTTCCCTTGTGAGGCCATAGAGAATGGACTTAAATACCCTGCAACCATTGGAGTGTTTTTTAGGGGGATGCAAGGTTCTAGACATAGCTGTGAGCTGCTGGAGAAAATTGAACAGAGGAAGACTATAGAAGTGAGAGATGAAGTTATGCCCATTGAGGGAAGATGACCTCTGTTTCTTGAGATGAAGAGAACTTTTGTTTTATACTACAAGAGGCATCCTTAAACTGTACCCTAATAAACTGATATGGCCCATGAGCTGCTGTGGCAGGCTGTTTCATGGGAGGGACTTCACAATGGCAACATTTCTTCACCCAGGCGGACCAAGTGTAGAGTGTGGAAGCAAGAGAACTGGTATCTTGTGGAAAATCTCTGTGGTACCCAAGAGAGACTCCTTTCTCCTTGATGAATTGAGAACTGATTATTTTAAGAGTGATAACTGACTGAGAATCCCAGGTTTTGTCTTTTTACATTAGAGTAAAAAAGTAAATAGTTGATGGGGGGAGGAGAAGTGTTTTGAAGGTTTCATTCTGATTTCTTTTTTTTCTTTAGCGTTAGTTAATAAAGTTCTATTCCTTTTAAGTTCAAGCCTGCTTTGCTCTTGATTGGGAAATTTTGAATTGGTAAACTAAAATTGAGATGAAAATGAGTGTTTCTGTCTGGTTTCAAACTGAAATCATGACAAATTTGGTGCATTGGCCAGGAAATGAACAAAAACCATGCAACCGATGAACCTCAAATTCAGCAGTAAGCAAATAAAACTGGTAACCCCATAATCTTTGTGCACAAAGTCTGGACGAAGACGCAGGATGCGTGAGTATAGGCCAGTTATCCATTTGGTTGGGGTTGGGTATCCTGAAGCATGCTGGTGTGAGACACCCAGGAAGGGCAAAGTGAGTCTGGACCCTCAGTAGTGCAGTTCCCAAACCCCTTGAGGGGCTGGGCCACAAACAAGGGGAAGCAAGTGTGTGTGTGAAATAAGGCGCTTCGGAAGATAGGACAGAGGAAAAGCAAGCCCTCTGATCCCATGGGTGGTTCTGAGGCTAAGATTAGGCTCCCACAGATACCACCAGACAGTCCGTTAGGGCTGATGATCAAATCTTGGAATGAATACCCTTCTAGGCAGGGTAAGAGCAAAGTAAAAATTATACATTACTGTATGGAAGTATGGGGTGGGAAACAAATCAGGAGTGACTACCTCTATTGGCCAGTTTTGGGGGCTTTTGAGGATTGAATATGCCAGGCTCTAAATATATATAAATTCGAAAGAACCATTCACCCTGGAAGAAAACGAATATGCTTCTTTGTGGATAAGATCGAGAACTAGACCTCTTTTTATTCCCACTCAAAGAAAAAGGGCACGGGGACCATGCAAACGTGCAGACGCGCTGACGCGCGGGGGACACAGTGAAGGGTGGCGATAGCGGCCCGGGAGGTCTGGGGGTCTTGGAGAAACAGGCAGACCCAGGGGAGAATACACGGCGATGACCGCGGCAGTAGGGTAGAGAGGAGCAGAGCGCAGTGCGCCGGAGCGGCGCAGCACGGGCGGTGCGGGTCCGCGCAGTGGATGACGTAACAACTGCAGACTGTCAGGAGCCACGCAGAGAGAAAAGGAGCGAGGGCATGGCGAGACGGGAATTACGGGAAACAGAGTGGCGTTAGGACCCAGGGGAGATGGAGGATGCGTGGGGACCAAAGATGGAGCCGGGGGGGAAGGTTTTTCTCGTCCCACGGGCACAGCAGGGATTCGGGGGATGTGGGGAATCATTCACCTCGGGTGTGGACGTTAGTGCAGAGCCAGGGGGGACAAATTTAGGCAGAAATCGTGGCGGAGCGAAACGAACAGGACCGGAGTAATATGGGAGCGATCATGGGCAGGACAGGGGCGTCCCAAGAAGCACCACCATGTCACAATCGCCAAGGCAAGCGCGGAGATGTGAGACATTAGGCAAAAACTGGAAAAGATAGAGGATTGGCAAGATAGAGGATTAAATGAATAGTTGGAGGAAGCTCAGAAAGTGTATGTTCGAAGAGAGGATGAGTCACATAGGAAGCAAGCTAGGATGCTGGCAGTGGCAGTCAGAGAAGGACAAAGAGGGCCCCCTGCCAGAAAAAGAACTGACTCTCATTCCCCAAAATATTAACCTCCAAAGAGTCCAAGAGATGGGCGGGGGACATCAGTCTGTTATTACTGTAGAGAGAAAGGACACATGAGGAAGAATTGTAGAAGGAGACTGTTGGATGAGAAGATGTTTAAGGAAGACTAGGGGTGTCAGGGACTCTATTTACTGGGGACCCGAGGAAGAACAGACCCCTTGATAAAATTAAAAGTGGGTCCTCAGCAACAGGAAATTGAGTTTTTAGTGGACTCGGGAGCAGAAAAATCTACTGTTCAGAAATTGCCCCAAGGTTGTAAGATATCCTCGGAAACTATTCAAGTCACTGGGGCAAAGGGAGAACCCTTTAAAGTCCCAGTAATAAAAGACGTAATAATTGAAACCCCCACTAAATTTGAAATAGGATCTTTATTATTGCTGCCCAAGGCTGATTATAACTTATTAGGGAGAGATTTGATGATAGAATTAGGAATTAGTTTAGAAGCTAAAAGTAATACACTAAAAGTTAAATTGTGTCCCTGACGGTAGTGGAAGGGAAAAGAAAATCAGGATATGCAATAGTTAATGGGAGGACATTTACAGACATAGAATCAGGACCATTAGGTCCCAGCTGGTGTGCCCAAGCATGCAAACTATATGCAGTCTTAAAAGCTTTGCAAATGCTAAAAGGAAAAAAAATGGAACAGTTTACACAAATTCTGGATATGCATTGGGCATAGTGCACACATTTGGCAAAATCTGGGATGAAAGGGGTCTAATAAATTCCCAAGGAAAAGGATTGATTCATCAGGAACTAAAAATTTTACAAGCTTTACGGGGGCTGGTAGGGATAGCTGTGGTACATTTAAAAGGGCACCAAAGGGGATTAACTCCATTAGTAAAGAAGAATAACTTAGCAGATCAAGAAGCGAAAAAAGCTGCCTTATTGGTATTCAGAGAAAAAGAAAACTGGGATCCTTGGGAAGGGGCCAGGAAAAAGTGCACCACGTGTAGAGAAAATTTATTTGAACCCCCTTGTTACAGCTGTTAGAAGGATCTCGGAAGTAATGCACTACACTGTAGCTGTAAAAACCCCAAATACAAATATTGTTGTATACATGGAGAAAAAACATTATCTTTTTAGCTTTACTGTACAAGAAAAAGACAAATTGGCACAAATGGGGGCAAAAGAAATTGAGATGGGAAAATGGGAACTTCCAGATGGTTGAGAGGTTGTTCCAAAGACCATGGCTATAAGAATTATGTGTAAATACCATGGAAGCACCCATTGAGGAGTTCAGGCTTTAATAGATCAATTTGCCATAAAATATGTGTGCATTGGAGGGTATAATATAGCAAAGAGAATAATGAATGAATGTTTGATTTGCCAGAAAGTAAACAAGCACCAGTTGAGAGAGAGAGACCCCTAGGAGGAAGATTGTTGCCTCACCGTGATTTATTAAAATATGAATATCGATCTAATATCGATACCCAAGTGTGACGGACAAAAGACTCTCTAACAGTTAAGTTAGAAAGTGTATGTTTATTGACGGCCGGGCAGCTGCGTGGGATAGCTCCCTAATACGCACTGCAAAGATCACAGGTAATTACAGAGCCTTTTATCCACAAGAATGTTGAATACACAAAATACAAATGCATATTCATACCCTTGTCACCTCCTCTTCTCCGCTTCGTATGCTAATTGACAAAAAGGCTATTAAGCATGCGTAGTTTGTTTTCTGAAATGAGTCGGGGGTCTTATGTGGGGAGTGGTCACCAAAGGGAGGAAGTAAAACTAGTCTTCCTCGTTCTAAACTTTCAACCTTTGATGGATATGTGATAAATGACTCCTTGGAGTTTCCTGTTCCCAAGACTGTTTCTAGAGATAGAGGGTCTGCAATCATCTTGTGTTTTTGGGGTCTATTGATCAATTCCCTTGTTTTTCGTTACAAGCCCAGCTTACACAAACATAAACTTGACAGGCAATGAGTTATTAGATCCGGGATAGCTTATCTCAAATCCGGTCTCTCTCTTAACCATCCTCTGAATTTTAACTGATTTCAGCAAAGCTTATTTTTCCCAGCTAAGTCAGCAATATCTTCAAAATTAGTGTCTCAACCGACCATTTGCCAGAATTCAATTAGATTTTACTGAACTACCTAAAGTAGGGAAGTATAAGTACTTGCTGGTACTAGTAGATCATTTAACTCACTTTGTAGAGGCATTCCCAACTGCTAGAGCCACTGCCCAGACTGTAGTAAAGCTACTGCTTGAGAATATTATACCCAGATATGGCTCTATAGAAACAATAGACTCCGATAGGAGACCGCACTTTGTTTTAAAGATTATAAAAGAAGTTTTTGCTGCTTTAGGATGCAGATGGGAGTATCACACTCCTTGGCATCCACAAAGCTCAGGAAAAGTAGAGAGGGTGAATGGGGAAATAAAGAAACAACTGACTAAATTAACATTGGAAACCAAGATGTCCTGGGTAAAGTGTCTCCCCTTAGCCCTGTTAAACATTAGGACACAACCCCGTACTGATTTAGGAATTTCTCCTTTTGAAATGTTGTATGGGATGCCTTATGATCTAGAGATTCCTTGAGATCATCCTCAGGTTGAAAACTTACAACTTAAACAATATTTAACCCAGCTCATGACTAGGAGGAAACAATTGCAAGATAAAGGCCTGGTGGTGCAAAGGCCTCCATTAGACATTGCAATACACAATATAAAACTTGGAGATAAAGTTTTAATTAGATCATGGAAAGAATCCTCATTAACCCCTCGCTGGGAAGGGCCTTATCTTGTTTTACTCACTACAGAAACTGCTATCCAGACTGCAGAACGAGGATGGACACATGATAGCCGAGTAAAGGGACCAATCTCTGAAGAACAGTGGGAGAGCTTTGGAAATCCAGAGACTTTGAAGCTCAAGTTGCATAAGAAAAAGGATTAAAGAGCTGGATTAAGACTATATTTTGCCCGAGAAAGGATTGTATTTGTTATCCATTCGTTTGTGTAAAATGTAACTTGTGTAAAAAAAATTGGTGGGATTGAGACACTAACTTTGAAGATATTGCTGCTGGGAAAAAGGAGCTTTGATGACACCAGTTAAAATTTAGAGAATAGATAAGCGAGAGAGACTGGATTTAGATAAACTAATCCAGGAACTGGTAACTCATTGCCTATCAAGCTTATGTTTATGTAAGTTTGGCTTGTAAAAACACAAGACGATTGCAGACCCTCTATCTCCAGAAACAGTCCTGGGAACAAGAAATTCCAAGGAGTCATCTATCACATATCCATCAAAGGTTAAAAGTTTAGAACGAGGAAGACTAGTTTTACTTCTTCCTTTTGGTGACCACTCCCCACATAAGACCCCCGACTCATTTCAGAAAACAAACTACGCATGCTTAATAGCCTTTTTGTCAATTAGCATACGAAGCGGAGAAGAGGAGGTGACAAGGGTATGAATATGCATTTGTATTCAACATTCTTGTGGATAAAAGACTCTGTAATTACCTGTGATTTTTGCAGTGCATATTGGAGAGCTATCCCACGCAGCTGCCCGGCCGTCAATAAACATACACTTTCTAACTTAACTGTTAGAGAGTCTTTTGTCCGTCACACTTGGGTATCGATATTAGATCGATATCCATATTTTAGTAAATCAGGATCATTGTAGTTATGGATATACTCCACCCGATCATTGCAGACAGTGTTATCAAAAAGAAAGAAAATTGACTGAACAGGCCTTAAGATTATTAGTGGCCACTGGACAAGTAGTCCTGTGGACCCGATCCTGGTGGGATATTTTTGCACTCAGTATTAATCCAAAAACGGGGTGTGTACATCCAAACGAACCCAGAGAATAAAATCCAGAGATTTTACAGATAATTTGCAGAACCACAGTGCCTAAAATTCCTTGTATGAGACCTCAAGTAAAAGCTAAAAGCTGGGAGGCCTATACGGAGTGAAACGAACAGAAAGGGCACACTCCTGAAGAATACGTTTGCTGCCAAGCAGATGGTACACCTCGCTGCACTAAGCAAAAGTGTAGGCGAAGGAGGCAGAGATGTAAAAAAGTGGAGGCTGAAAAACAGAAGCCCAAAAAAGCTGCATAACAGTAAGCAGCATGGCTCACCTGTAAGGCCCTTTATTCTGTCACTTGAGGAAGAGAGGAAAGGCACAGAGGACAAAAATACCAAATTACAAGGGTCAGAAAAGGCACTTTTAACCATGAAAAAGAACCCACCAATTTTCTTTTGCTCTGGGTTCATGCTCATTTTAATTGGTGTGTGTGGACAAGTAATTTCAGTGCAAGCAGATATCAATCCACATCAACCATTTAAATGGTCCTTAATCAGGTGGGAAGACCAAACAGTGATTCAAACTGTTATTACCCCTGGAGCACCCAGCTTTATACCTACTTTGTGTCAAATAGTGCCTATCGAGCTGTGTTTAAACCAAAAAGGATTTTATTTTTGCCCAAGCTCTAGCCCTGGGCGGGGATATTGTAATAGCCCTGGACATTATTATTGTGCATATTGGGGTTGTGAAGCTATTACATCAGACTGGAATCCAGGAGCAGGACCTGATAAATTCCTTAAAGTAGGATGGGGGCCAAGTGGATGCACTCCTGTCTTGGTTTGGAAAGACAGGGACCAAAGAAAAGGGAAACTTCCCTTGGGGTTTGTTATAATTCCAAAATTGAAAGAGAGGCCTTAGGCAACGATAAGGAGGGTAGGAATAACAGTTCTTTACTAGTTAGTCTAACAAGATAAATAAACAATAATTACAATATTGACAACAAACAGAACTAGAGGAGGGAAAAAAAAAAAAAACAACAAATCAGTCACAGTTTTTCCTCTGGTAACACCCCCCCACCCCCCTCAGTACCGTCACAAGCAAATAGGCTAGCGGCAGCTCTAGGAGGGTGAGATGATTCCGAGGGTTCACAGTGGCTGGAGCTGTTGGAAAAGTGTCCCGGCTGGCAGGGGCTGTAGAAAACACAGCGTGGGGAGACCTCGAGCAGAACTGAAGAAACCGTGGGTGCAGGGCAGGGAGGAAACGGGTTCCCAAAATCCCGGGGGACACACGAAGAGACGGTGTTCCGACGGAGTCCGAGGTGAAGGGGATGGTGAGAACTCTCCGCCTCGAGGAGACGAGCAGCCCTGGCCGTCCCCCCCAGAGCAGAAAAAACTGCCTCGAGCGAAGTGGAATCAATGTCTCTGCTTTAGCTGCTTCCTTTGTTTGTTCCCAAGCACCCATAAGTACCGAAAAGCACCCAGCCATTCGCTTCTTAGCAACTTCTGGGAAAAAATTCTATAAGAAATCAACCCAACCCCCAACAACTCCTCCTAAGAAAGATCCTATCAGCGGTATGGTTTTGGCTCCCTGTGGGGGAATAAGACCCCAATCTCCCTATGGAAACTGCCAATTTATATATGTAAGCGTATCTCAACCAACAGATCCTGGTTGGATAACTGGGAAAACATGGGGTATGAGATACTGGGAATCAGGAACTGATAGAGGAGGATTGATGTTAATTAAAAAGGAAGTGGCAGTGCCTAAGCGTCAAGCAGTGGGACCAAATTCAGTGGTAAATGTTCTAAATGACTCATTTGAAAAGATAAAAAACCAAAGTGTTACTGATATCCCCTTCCAAAATGTTACTGACACACCGGAATCGGATCCTGAATCGAAAATTTATCCTTTATGGAAACTCTTGAACACCACTTACCAGGTATTGAATTCCACAAATCCAAATGTGACCCAACATTGCTGGTTGTGTTACGATCTTAGACTCCCCCTTCTATGAGGCAATGGGCATCTGCTCAAAGACAAAAATGGTAAATGGTTCAAACCCGATGCAATGTTTATGGGATTCTGAAGATCAGAAACAAGGCCTGACAATGCAATATGAATCGGGAAAAGGGACATGAATTGCGAATGTACCCCCAAAAAGATCAATTATGCAAGATAAAAGCTTCCCTGAAAGGGAAGCCCCCTGCTGATTGGCTAAAACCACCAAATGGATCTGCTCCCAAACTGGAATCACTCCCTGTTTCTCTCTTAGATTATTCAATGAATTTGAGGAATTTTTCATACAGGTGATGATAATTCCCCGGATCATATATCACCCTGAGGAATTTGTATATAATTACCAGAATACCCAAAGTCACCACTTGCAAAAACGAGAACCATTCACCCTTACAGCTTTGACAGTAGGCACTTTAATGGCTGTAGGAGCAGCAGGTGCAGGTACAGGAATAACATCATTAATCCAACAGAGTCAGAAATTTCAATCACTTAGAATAGCGGTAGACAAGGACTTAATTCAAATAGAAAAATCAATTAGCACTTTAGAAAAATCAGTAAGATAATTATCTGAAGTGTTACTACAAAATAGAAGGGGACTGGATTTAATGTTTTTACAACGGGGGGGGGGGTTATGTGCCGCCTTGGGAGAACAATGTTGTGTATATGCTGACCACACTGGAGTTGTAAGAGATACTATGACCAAACTCCAAGAAGGATAGCCAATAATTTCCCAAATGAAAACATACACTGTCTCTTGGTTTAGGGCAAATTTGGGAAGAAATTTCTGAGTGGGGTTCTCCTAGAAAGCAACTCTAAATGGTTCTTTTCTTAACTGGTTCGGGAAAAAGATTTCCTTGGAGGAAAGTGAAAAAAAGTTGTTTATTTAACAAGCAAAGCACTTCTCAGTACAATAAATGAACAATAGTAAACAACAAAACTTCTCATCACTCTGAAGAAATGATGAATTCAGAAAGTCTCTTTTGTGGGGTGCAGCTTGGCTCACTCAGTTGTTGTCAGTCCCTCCGGCACTGGGAAATGCTGTGGCCCAGGCCAGGCCCGGTTGGCTACGGGTCTGAGCTCTTGGTACACTTCTGAGTTTTTAGTCAGGTTCAAACAGTTCTAAGGAAAAGGAAGAAAAACCACAGTTTGGAGAACTTCTTTGCCTCAGCTAGCCAAAAACTAACAAAAAGCAAAGGAGAGCTTTCTCTTGCCATTCGCACTGTAGACAACACAGGCTGCGTGTGAAGGAAAGCTAAGAACTTTTATGTTTTGAAAACAACTACTTTAGGCATTTTATTGTTTTTTCTTAACTCTCTGATTTAGTTTTAAAGGTGTAAAACTTATTTCTGAGCTAAACAGACAAATGG
>JAGMWU010000050.1:86318-104665 GCA_018697195.1 Certhia americana
TTTCATATTTTTCATTTATTACTAACATTAATATATATATATACAGATAATTGTAGTGATGTTTAGTAAGCAATGATATTTATACATAGTTTTCATCAAACAATTAGATCTTTTGGGGGTATACATCGTGCTGTTCTATCTTTTTGTATTATTTACTATGTGCAACTTGGTCTTTGGGTTAAGACAAGTCTACGGATGGGTTTGTACTTGAGGGAGAATTGATTTAAACTGTCTTTCTTAACAAACTTTTGATATGCATCACTGGGACTTTATTTCTGTTTACTGTATGTAGGGCCTCAGACTGGGCAGGGCTTGTTCGGTTGGTGGAGCCTTGGGTGTTAACTATTGAAGTTTTCCCCTTCCCTCCACACCCCCCCCCCCCCCCCCAAGCTGCTAGCTCAGATTTTGGGGGTTTTGGGAGAGGGGATCTTCAAAGATAGGGAGAAGAGATTCAAAAGACGCCCCTTATCTCAGGATGTATTCCAAAGCTTTATTTCCAATGAAGGGATCCCAGGAGGCAAAGAGGGGGGAAGCATGGAGGAACAGGGGTTTTTATCCCTTTTGGGGTCAGGGTCAGATTACCTGGCCGAAAGCCATAGGTCAGAGTCAAGGGGCAGGTAAATCAGGCCAGGTTACAGTCTCTGGGGGAGGGGTTTGTGAGGAGAGATCATTCCCTAAAAGGAATGCAACAGTGGGGGGTGGAGCCGAGGCCTGGAACAGGGCGAGAGCCGGAGGCGGGGACGGGGCTGGGCTGGGAGGGGACGGGGTGAGGGGTGGAGCTGCTCCCAGCTCACAGGGTGTGGGGGGCAGGCCCAGGACTGAGCAGGGAGGTGAGATCCCCCCACCGCATTCCAACGGCGGGTGTGGTTGTGCTGCGGTGCTCAGCCCTCTTGGCCCCGGGGGACGGGGATCCCAAATGCCTCACTTCAGTGCCATCCAGAATTGTAGCCTCACCTGCAGCATCCCAAAGACGGACTAACCAACTAATTATGGATTCATTAGGTCGTTGGGTGTAGTCCCTTCTTAGGCCACCAAGGTACTTCAGGGAAAAGGGCTCAATATTGGCTTCTGATCTTGTGCCAGCTTCTCTGACTTGACTCTGTGTCCGTTGCGGGTTTTGAGGGTCCTTCCCCCGGATCATCCTCGTCCACTGGACTATTTGTTTTAGTTGTGTTTCTTTCCTGCTGCGACTGCCAGTGGTTTAGCCTCACTGTCTGGTTTAGCTGCTGATTTATCTCTCTGCCCCTTTGCCTCTATCTGTTGTCCTACAGTATCTAGCAGTGTGCAATAAGCATATGCCAGGGCCCAGCTTACTGCAATGATCTTTTTCTCTTTAGAGTCATCATGGCAATTCTCTTTCAGGTATTTTTCTACTTCAGCTGGGTTCTGAATTTGTTCATGTGGAAAGTCTCAGGCTATAGGGTCAGAAATCTCTTTCAGGGTTTGGCTTATATAATTTTCTACACTACTTAGGATTTTCTACACTTGGGTCTACTTCTAGGTCAGGGGTCTCATCAGCCCTTCTGGAAATCTCAGCCCTCACTAGAGAAGTTGCAGACCATATAGAGGAAACTTACCAGCTGAACTACCAGGAAAGTGGTCTCCTTGGCATTCAAGGGAAACTGAACATTTTCAAAACGTGATGTAACAGATTCAAAGGAGAAGAAGGAAAGGAAAGGCTGAAAAGCCACATCCCTTGCTCTTCTTCTAACAAACTGGGTGCAATTACTAATAAACCTCTAAAACATGCTACTAGAACTGAGACGCAGGGTAGGACAAAGATACCATAAACCAAATATATCTGGCACCAACTCTAGTACTTTTATAAACTTCTTATAAATCATTATCACTGACCCTAGTGAAATAGCTACTCTAATCTGTACCACTCTACTGTAAAAACTATGTGTTAGGGACAACACTGGAGTTATTTCTGGATAAGAAAATAAACCTAGGTACTAGAAAGGTATTAAAACCTCAAGAAAGCCTAGGGAACAGAAACACAAAGTCCTCCACCGAGAGAGACATTATGAATTCAAGCAGCAAGATGGCTACTGACTGCTTTATCCCAGCACAGAGTAAGTACAACCAAAATGCAATCAGTACAACTTTTTTCTACTTTCTCAACCCCACATTGGGCACAAATTAATTTATTTGTCCTGGTTTAGGGCAAATTTGGGAAAAAACCTCTGAGTGGAGTTCCTCTAGAAAGCAAATCTAAATGGCTCCTCTCTCAACTGGTTCGGGAAAAAGATTTCCTTGGAGGAAAGTGGAAAAAAATTGTCTATTTAACAAGCAAAGCACTTCCCAGCACAACAAATGAACAATACTAAACAACAAAACTTCTCATCACTCTGAAGAAATGATGAATTCAGAAAGTCTCTTTTGTGGGGTGCAGCTTGGCTCACTCAGTTGTTGTCAGTCCCTCCGGCACTGGGAAATGCTGTGGCCCAGGCCAGGCCCGGTGGGCTACGGGTCTGAGCTCCTGGTGCTCTTCTGAGTTTTTAGTCCAGAGCAGGTTCAAACAGTTCCAGGGAAAAGGAAGAAAAACCACAGTTTGGAGAACTTCTCTGCTTCAGCTAGCCAAAAACTAACAAAAAGCAAAGGAGAGCTCTCTCTCACCATCCCTACTGCAGACAACATAGGCTTTGTGTGAAGGAAAGCTGAAAACTCTTATCTTTATGTTTTGAAAACAACCATCTTAGACATTCCACCACTTCTTCTTCACTCTCAGATCCAGTTTTAAAGGTGTAAAACTTATTTCTGAGCTAAACAGACAAATGGGGATACAATTCAGCATGAACCCAGGACACACTGGAAAGTAAAATTTTAATTTTTGATTAAATAGTATAGCTACTCTATTTGTCCAATGTTCAATGCATCTAAAAATTATCAGAGACAAAAATGGCAGGCTAGCAATCAGAAAAATAAAACTTTGACCTTTACTTTATGAAAGGAAATTTTCGAAATATGGCGAGAATAAGAAAGCACCAAATAACATTCAATGTCCTAATTATGTCAGGAAAATTAATCCACAAACACCAGACGTTTATGTCCAAAAAGGAGACAGAGGAGTCCTTTTACTTTATTCAAATAAAGGGAGAGGCCATGGGGCATTCCCCTGGGATCTCTCAAATTTTTTAGAAGGATGCAGACTCCTTTTTATCCTAATTTCCCAGCCTCATTTCCACTTCTCTTTCTCCATTGGCTGAGGTACTTGAGAGGTACAGACTTCCTGGAAGGCCTGATAGCTAGGATTCCTCTCTAATGTAGAACCCTTCCCTTTTAATTTTTAATTCTTATGGAATTTATGGTTTCTTCCCATTGTTTCTTTCATCTCTCAGTATCCAATTTTATTCATCAGCAGACCTAGAGTTTGTTTGTAAAGACAAATCTCTCATTCCAATCATCACTCAGTGGAATCTTTCCCATTGTTTCTTTTATCTCTCAGTGTTAGTTTCATCTACCAGCAGACCCACAGCTTGTTTGTAAAGACAAATCTGTCATTCCTCTCAATTACAATATCTTAATATTACTAAATCTCATCATAAGCCAAAAACAGTACTGGCTCAAATATGTAACATGAGAAGACAGAACACAAAACCACTCAAGGTCAAACAGCATGCTTGGCCTATTGCAGTTTGTTAAGGCTTTTAAAAGTCTTCTTTCACAAAGATGAGGGCAGAAGACCCTTTCCCCACCTCCCCTCCAAATAGGTGTCCTTTTCGTTTGTCTCAAAAGGTGTTGCATACTTGTTTAGATGAAATAAACCTACCACCCCTCAAATCCTGACACAGGAAATGGCATCAGCAGGGCACATATGATGCAGTGTTCTGGTGTAAACATACTACAGAAGTAGGCAATGAGAGGGAAGATGTGTGCTAATGCCTTTACAAACAATTTGATGGATGTTAATGTCTTTGAAATGGGTCTTAATGTTTCTACTGACTTTGGGCAGCAAGTTTGTTACCGGGTCCAGACAGTTTGGCTCCTGAAACAAACAAGGGTGTACACAAGCCTGAACTTCTGGACTTTGAGGGGAAAAGACAGGTTCAAAGGGGGATATGTGGTAGGCAGTTCGGGAAGTCTGTACCTTCTTAGTACCTCAGCCAACAGGGAAAAGAGGAGGGCATCATGCGGCCGGGAGTTTAGGATAAAAGGGAGGCTTGCGCCCTCAGAAACCTCAAGAGAGAAAACCTCGCGGACGTGTGCCCCAGTGGGCCCTCTCCCTTTTTCCGAATAAAGTTACAGGACTCCTCTGTCTCCTTTTTGGACATAAACCTCTGGCATTTGTGGACTTTCATGGCAGCAAGACGGTCAGATTATATTTTCAAGGTGTAAGAAACTGTTACGTGCCTGAACGGTCTGGGACAGAATTCAGCCGAGATCTCTATAGTTAAGTTTTGAAGTTTATTACATAGGGTGTGGGTGAAAAGAGCCCAGCTCAGGGTTAGCTCAGACCAGGCTAGAGGACACAGGAGCAGGAGAGAGCACAAGGCAAGAGAGTATAAGAGAAAAGAGCAAGAGAGAGTAGGAGAGCGTAAGAGAGAAGAGCAAAGAGCGAAGAGCAAAGAGAGCGAGCTCTCCTTTTACAATGACTTATATCTCTTTCTATGTTGAATATTCTACTCTCTCATCAACCAATCTAGTATTGAATACAAATTTTCTACATTTACATACATCCTATAGGAATCGCTACATTACCATGTTTTACTACTTTCTAATCTCTAAATCTTATCGGGGTCCCTTCCTGGCAGGCCAGGGAAGAAGGGTCTGTTCTGGTTTGGTATGTCTGTTGGTAAATCACATTCTTAACAAAGACAGAAAGACCTTTGGTCAGCCAAAGCTGTTCTATAAACATTCAAACAAACACTGCTTTCATTTCAATGTCTCTTCTAGTTCTTGCATTCTTAGCATCTTTGGATAAGTAGTCAGATTTATAGGACTTGCCTGTTTATTCCTTCCCAACATCAAGGGTTTTTGCTTGGAGGGATTTTAAAAAGTAACTGTTTAGAACAGAAGCTGATATGTATTTCTTAACGGTTTTTCCCCAGCACTTCAGACGTGCACTTGACCTAAGGTGACTGCCAAGCTAGGAGCCATAAGGCTCACCTGTTCCTCAAACGCAAACCCCGTCAGGAAGAAAAAACTCAAGTCACATGATGACAGAAAGAGGAACTGGCACTTTTCTCAACAGCGCCTCAACGTGCTGCGGTTTCAGTATGCAAAGTCAACGCAGGTACACCACTTCAGAGCATTTCCTCTCCTCCCCTCAGGTACGGCAGCAGGCGGGGAGGTTCTAAACGAGATCGAGGAACTGCTGCAGCGTGCATAAGAAAACAACTATTTACAGATTTATTTTTAAGGGTTCCTTTTAGATTTTAAGGGCCCTCCTCTCGGTCCCCTCTCACAGCCCTCAAGTGGCGTGCAGGCCTTTTCTCAGCGGGTCTGCAGTCCCGACGGGGCCTGGCTCCAGGTAGGGCCCTGCCGTCGGTCCCATAAGGCTCCCTCAATTGGAATGATGCAGCTCACTAGCCCCGTGGAAGCCAGTTGTTTGGGGTTTTTTTGCGGCTGTCCTAGCCGGGGTGGGGGAGGTAGGAACAAGTTAGAAAGGTACGCGTCCCCTTTAAACCCCTCCCCCTGCTCTTTCACACGTGGTGCAGGGCTGGGGCGGGGATTCTGTGATGAATCTCTTCTGTTTCTGTCGTGGTGTAGAGGAGCTGTGCGCGAAGTGAGACGTGAGCATTTGCGTTCTTTTGCGTGTTTAGTTAGGGCTGTTGCCGTGTTCTCTTTCCTCCTTCCCCAACTGTAGGGTGCTCGGCATTTCCTAGCCTGGTGTGGGAGAAGTGCGCTGGATAACCGTGTGGTGAGGCTTTCCCTTTTCCTCGAGTGCCCGCTATGCTCTGTGGGAGGAATGCCCTGCCGTGGAGCGGGTCTGGAGCGGGAGTAGGAGCCGCTGCCATGTTGGGGGGGCAAAGAGGATTTGAGTGATGAAGAAAATGGTGGTGGGGAACCGCCCAGCTCCGTTCACCCCCCACCGGGATCAGGCCCTGCACGCTGACGACCCCCGACCTTTTTTTTTTTCTTTATGTGTGTGTGTGTGTTGTGTTGTCTTTCCTTCACCGCCGGTAACCTGCATCGTTCTTGCTGCCACCCTGCCCTGGGAGGACTTGGGTGTTCTTGCCCACGCCCCCCTGCCGGGCCCTCGCTCCTTTCCCTTGGGGGGCAACACGAGCCGCAGAAAAGAGGAAGTGGGGAGGAAAATGGCGGCAGGCATCCGCCTGTCTGATGTTCCTAGTTCGTACTCGCTTGTCATTCTCATGTTACTTTCCTTTGTCTTCGCTTGTCCCGTCTCATTCCACACTTGCTCTCCCCGGTGCTTCGGTGTCCTCACGCTCTGCTTGCTAGTTTCTCACGAGGGGACACCCACCCCACCCCATTTCTCTTTCCTTTAGTTTCCGCCTCCATCTTCCTCCATATTGTTACTGTCCCTTCCTGATGCGGACTCTGGAGTTGTCCTCTGCAGGTGACCCGTCCTCCGTGTATCAGACTTTTCTTGTTCGGCTTCCCTATTTCATGTCATTGCTGTGCTTATTTTTGCATTGTCGCGTTCCAGCTCTCCTCTGCCTGTCTCCGTCCTGTAGTGTGGTTTACGTGTGCTTTCTATACCGTGTTTCATTTTCAGTGCTACAGTTTCTATCGTTGTGCTCCAAACTATTATGACAGAATTTACTCTAGAACCACATTTGATCCGTTACTATTATTCAGACTCTGTTTTTTCCTTTGCACGTAATTTATTTCATTGCCAGTTTAAAGACACTGCTATTCCTTTTTCTTTCCTGAGGTATGCTTCTTTAATACTTTATTAGTCTTTCATAGCTAGTTTATTTTGTACAGTTTCTCCCTGTGATGCTTCTTTTTATTCTGAAATCACAAACGAGCTACTTATTTGTTAGTTTTTAGTAGCAGGGAAGATGTTCAACTGCTGTATCTAATCATGTTTGCATACTAGAGAGATGTAGAAGTACACCTGGCAGCATGCATTCAAGGGAAGCTTAGTGTCCACTTGTCTAGTAAATGAATATATTCTAGTGACTGATGTGGTAAAGTGGTAATGGAAATATTGCAGTACTGTAGTTCTCTGTAACTGAGATATTTTCAGACTTGTATTACTGATGGGAACTATGCTCATGTAAGAATATATGTAGTGTTGAGGCCTTAATTGTTTATATTTATGAATGTTATGTTGAGAATTCATCTGGACACCAGTTTTGTATTGCTTTTTTTTTTTTTTCATTATAATAGCTACCATACCTCGGAGAATATGAAACAGATGAAAAATTGTTCTTTTGTAACAAGTTCAGAATCTAAAATACTGCATATGAGGCAGTCGCAACAAAAAGGGGAAGAGCTATAAGAGGGAAGGGTGTTTCTGATTGCATCTACAATATGTATTAAAAGTTATATGAAAAGGTAGGAAAGTCTTCAGGAGGGTTTTGAATAAGATGAGCCTTTACAAACAGGTTTGAAGATGGCTTTCTAGCCATAATGGGATGTGTTCCTTGTATAGTGTTCTCATGTTATCTTTTTCTTCCTAGAATGCCTAAGTCAAAGGAACTTGTGTCTTCAAGCTCATCTGGCAGTGATTCAGACAGTGAAGTTGACAAAAAGGTGAACATTATATGCAGTTTATAACTACTGTATTAACTGTTATATTTCAGGCTGGGGTTAAGGAATTAGTTGAGTGTTATGTCTCAAAAAGCATGTAATTCCATATGATTTATCTGGCACTTAAACCTCAAACACCCCCTCCCAACCCCAAACCAAACCCTAACAAAACCCACCCCCCAAGATTATAGTTTGTGTGCTTTTTGCTTTGAAGTACACATTTTTCTTAAGATACATTTTGCTTCATGTTTTTCTGTATGGTATATCTAGCCACAAGCTTCCTGGAATTCTTGGCTGATTTGTGGCAAGTGATAGAATGCTTCTGTATAAGCTGCTTCTGGTGGCAAGAATTTGAACTAATTTTGAGGACACCCCCACTTTCATTTTGACATCTGGATTACTTGCAAGTCCAAACCAAAAACCTCCACTTGCCTTGTCATACATGTGCCAGTTGCTTATCTCACTCACGTTCTTTTTTATGTTTCAGTGTCTTATGTTTACTGTAATACCATTTGCTAGTTTCTCACTTAAAAGCAGAGCTAAGCGGAATGTTTTTGAGTTGATAATTTTAACATTAACTGGTTTAAATGCATAAATGTAATGTTTTCATTTATTTTAATGGTTATTTAATTTATAAACTTGTATAGATGTATCAGTCATTGCAAACAAATTGAATACAACAGTCAATTTATCTTTTTAAAAAATGCTAGGTGGTAATGAAGACATTGTGTCTTTTAGTGCAGTTTGCAAAGAGACAGTCTGATTTACTGAATTGGTTCAAATGTGAAAATGTGACTTGGTTCCACCTAGCAAATTAGGTATTTTGTGAAATCTTAATATAAGAGAAAATGGTCTGGTGATTTTTTTTTTTTGGTTGTTGTTGTTCAGGAAATTTATTCCTGATAAGACAGTCTAACAATCAACTTCAATGGGCAGTAAGGTGATTGGTTATTTTTTTTTCTATGACAAATTCCCTTTTTTTTTTTTTTTTGAGCTGTTTGTCTTTAAAAGAGGTTATCTACAATATGATTCTAGCTGGTGAGAATAATTTTTGGTATCTTTGTATTATTCTTTCTTTACGGTGGGCATAATTACTGTATAATCATTAGTAGAAATGTAGCATGCTCTGTAGCATCTCCTAACAAAGTAATCTGATTTGCAGGTGACATCACCTGAATGTTTTAAAAACGTTTAATTTATCATGCTATGAACAGAGATTGGATTTCAATTAAAAAAAAAATTCTCTTAGATTTGATTTTTCAGATCCTTTTTTTCATTATCTTATCTACTTTATTTTTTTTACCAGAGTTGTTAGCTGTTCCCCATTTTTCATTGCACTTTCTGGATAATGAAACTTCTAGCAGACTTTAAAATTTTAATTAAAACTGACAGTATTACTGTACAAAGAAAGTAGGCTTTTTGAAATGTATTTTGATCTAATTAATTTCTCCTTAAAGCCAAATTATTATGGTGAGCTTTGCTGAGAACAGAAATAGGCTCATTTGAAGACTTTTTTTTTTTTTTTTGTTCCAGTCTAAATGTACAGTATTGGATTCATGCCTTCACAGGAGGAAGGTGTTAATATGTACTGCATAATAGTAGTTTGTGACCTCTAACATAAACTTTTTTTATAACTTATGAGTTGTGGTTCATGAATTTTTTTTTATTCTTGCTCCAAGGCAAAGCGGAAAAAGCAAGTACCTCCAGAAAAGCCTGTTAAGAAACAAAAGTCTGGTGAAAGTTCAAAAGGTGCAGCTTCTTCTAAGCAAAGCAGTAACAGAGATGAGAATATGTTTCAGGTAAAATTGATGACTCTCTTAGAGCCTGGTTGAGGTAACCATTTACCTAATAATCTGTATAAATTTTATGAGGCTATGTGAATATCATGATAGCATAGTGTTTGGTCTCCTGAAATCTTGGCTGAAGGGGATTGCGATGCTAGCATGCAAATGAGATGCTGAGGAAAAAGTACTGTTAGGTTTCAGTAGAGTAAAAGAATCAGAGTTGTGTTAATTGATTCTGACCCTCATGTCTTTGCATGTGGTAATTCTCTGTGTTGTCATTTTGTCTGTAAATATTAGATCAGGACAGTCTCAGAAATCCAAAATATGGACTCTTAATTCCTATTTAGCTAGGTTAAAGGAACTTGGCTGCTGACTTCTAAGACAGTATCTTGGAATAAGTGTTGCTTGTTCCTTTATGATGCAGGTTTTTCTCACTGAAAAACCAAAAATATTGCAATTTTTGACATTGTCAAAGTAGGATGAATGTATGTTTTTTCAGTAGCCAGCAACATTTGTGAGTTTAGGGTATGGCATATCCTGGGGTTAGCTGAGGAAGCAATGTATGATGAAAGCTGTGGAAGAATATGCAGAGCTCAGTGTCTTAGTTTGGAAGACAGGTGTCTGCTATGGAAGGCAGGAGCCTCCCTTGGAATGGAAAATGTAAGCCTCTTCCCTCAGAATTATTATAATTTTGAAATAAAGGGGCTCTCAGGCAAAGATATGGGAATAGGAATAACAGTTCTTTACTAGTGTGTACAACAAGGCAAACAAACAACAACTATGGCATTAACAACAAACAGTGCCAGGAATCTAGTGACAGCCTTCTTGACCACAGGCACTTTCCCCTTTGGTGTAGTGATGGTCACAGCTGGCAGGGGGCGCTGGTGACTTGCAGTGGGCAGGGCAGGTGTGATGATTCCCCTGCGGCTGCAGGGGGTGCTGTGGCGTGAGCTTAGGGAGCAGGTGGTAATGGCAGATTTGTCCAAGACAGGAAGGGATGGAAGAGAGGCTTTGCTTCACAAACCCCCCATGGGCAATCAATCCTGGTGCCCCATCAAGACTCTCGAAAGCAGCAAGCTGGAACAGCAGGAATGAGCAAAAAATCCTGGGGTGGTGGACGAGATGTATCAAGCTCTGTGGCGGTAGCTGGAACTGCAGGATGTCCTGGCAGGGCAGGGGATGCAGGGCTACAGCGAAGAGAAACCCAGAGCACTGCTGAAGAAGCAGGGAGGGATGGGACAGCAGTGGCCCAACTCTGGGCAGGGAGAGGTGAGCTCAGGATTCCTGTGCAGATGGTGATAGGTCCCTCTTTTAGTGGAGTACATGTTAATAAGGTCCCAGATCAGTGGCTGCTCTCACAAGCAGAGGCTCACCCCCACAGGAGAAGAAACAGCTCTGGGATGGGTTATGGCAGTGGCAGCAAATTCCCTTCCCCAAGCAGCAGCTTTGACCGTCCTCCTCCAAAGCTGAGAATGAGAGAGCTCACAGCTGCCCTGGCCCCTGTCCTTGACTTGTCCAATTCTCGTGGTATCTCTGTCACAGAATGACTAGGTTGGAAGAGACCTCCAAGATCATCAAGTCCAACCCTTGCCCTAACACCTCAAATATACAATGGCACCAAGTGCCAAATCCAGTCTTTTTTTAAAAACATCCAGGGATGGTGACTCCACCACCTCCCTGGGCAGACCATTCCAGTACTTTATTATTCTTTCTGTGAAAAACATTTTCCTAATATCCAACCTATATTTCCCCTGGTGCCGCTTAAAACTGTGTCCTCTCATTCTGTCAGTTGCTGCCTAGTGAAAGAGACCCACCCCCACCTAACTACAACCACCTCTCAGGAAGTTGTAGAGAGTGATAAGGTCACCACTGAGTCTCCTTTTCTCCAGGCTAAACAACCACAGCTCCCTCAGTCATTCCTCATAGGGCTTGTGTTCCAAGCCCTCACCAGCCTCGTTGCCCTCCTCTGGATGCGCTCAAGTGTCTCAATGTCCTTCCCAAACTGAGGAGCCCAGAACTGGACACAGTACTCAAGGCGTGGCCTTACCAGTGTCAAGTGCAGGGGAAGAATGACCTCCCTGCTCCTGCTGGCCACACTATTCCTGATACAGGCCAGGATGCCATTTGCCTTCTTGGCCACCAGGGCACACTGCTGGCTCATGTTCAGTTAACTGTTGACCAGTACCCCCTGGTCCCTTTCTGCCTGGGCACTGTCCGGTGACACTGACCCCCGCCTAAAACGATCCAGGGGGTTATTGTGGCCAAAATGCAGGACTCAGCACTTGGACTTGTTAAACTTTATCCTATTGGATTCTGCCCATCCATCCAACCATTCCAAGTCTCTCTGCAGAGCCCTCCTACCTTCCAACAGATCAACACATGCTTCCAGCTTAGTGTTGTGTGCAAATTTACTAATGAGACTCAATATCCTCATCCATGTCATCAATAAAAATATTGAACAGAGCTGGCCCCAGCACAGACCCCTGGGGGACACCACTGGTGACTGGCTGCCAGCTGGATGCAGCACTGTTCACCACCACTCTTTGGACCTGGCCATCCAGCCAGTTCCTAACCCAGCAGAGAGTACTCTTGTCCAAGCTGTGGTCTGCCAGCTTTTCCAGGAGTATGCTGTAGGAGATAGTGTCAAAGGCCTTGCTGAAGTCCAGGTAGACAACATCCACAGCCTTTCCCGCATCCACCAGGTGGGTCACCTGGTCATAAAAAAGAGATCAGCTTGGTCAAGCATGACCTACCCCTCCTAAACTTATGTTGGCTGGGTCTGATACCCTGGCCATCCTGTAAGTGCTGCGTGACGACACTCAGTACAAACTGTTCCATCACTTTACCAGGTACTGAGGTCAGGCTAACTGGCCTATAGTTACCAGGATCCTCCTCACCCTTTCTGTGAATGGGCGTCACATTGGCCAGCTTCCAGTCATCTGGAACCTCACCAGTGAGCCAGGACTGTTGGTAAACAATGGAGAGCGGCTTCACAAGCTCATTTTCCAGCTCCCTCATCACCCTGAGATGGATCCTATCTGGTCCCATAGATTTATGAACATCCAAGTGGCTCAGCAGTTCTCTGACTGCCTCCTCCTGGATAACAGGGGGACCATTCTGCTCCCTAACACCATCTACCAACCCAGGAGGACAGTTGTCCTGCGGATAAGCTGTCTTTCCACTAAAGAGTGAGGCAAAGAAGGTGTTAAGCACTTCTGCCTTTTCCTCATCTGCAGTTACTAAGTCCCTCCTTGATCCAATAGAGAACAAAGGTTTTTACCCTTCCTTTTGCCATTAATGTATTTGTAAAAACATTTTTTATTATCCTTTACAAAAGTTGCCAAATTAAGTTCGAATTGAGCTTGGGCCTCCCAAATTTTTTTCCTACATGCCCTAGCAACTGCCTTAAATACTTCCTGAGAGACCTGACCCTCCTTCCAAAGAGGATGCATACTCTTTATTTCTAAGTTTCCCATGGGCAGTGTCTTGGTTTGGAAAGACAGGGACCAAAAAAAGGGGAAACTTCCCTTGGGGTTTGTTATAATTCCAAAATTGAAAGAGAGGTCTTAGGCAACGATAAGGAGGGTAGGAATAACAGTTCTTTAATAGTTAGTCTAACAAGGTAAATTAACAATAATTACAATATTGACAACAAACAGAACTAGAGGAGAAAAAAAACCAAAACAAAACAACAAATCAGTCACAGTTCTTCCTCTGGTAACCCCCCCCCCCACCCCCCTCAGTACCGTCACAAGCAAATAGGCTAGCGGCAGCTCTGGGAGGGTGAGATGATTCCGAGGGTTCACAGTGGCTGGAGCTGTTGGAAAAGTGTCCCGGCTGGCAGGGGCTGTAGAAAACACAGCGTGGGGAGACCTCGAGCAGAACTGAAGAAACCGTGGGTGCAGGGCAGGGAGGAAACGGGTTCCCAAAATCCCGGGGGACACACGAAGAGACGGTGTTCCGACAGAGTCCGAGGTGAAGGGGATGGTGAGAGCTCTCCGCCTCGAGGAGACGAGCAGCCCTGGCCGTCCCCCCCAGAGCAGAAAACTGCCCCGAGCGAAGTGGAATCAATGTCTCTGGGTAGCTGCTTCCTTTTGTTTGACCTGAGCACCCATAAGTACCGAAAAGCACTTAGCCATTCGCTTCTTAGCAACTTCTGGGAAAAAATTCTATAAGAAATCAACCCAACCCCCAGCATTATCCACCCCAAATTTTTTTCCCACCCCAATATGTTACATCAAATTTAAACTTTAAAATTATGTGCATACATGCAATACCTTAATTATATACATATATACATGCAGCTCCAGATACAGGCACAGTGTCATGAGTAGCTCACCCTAAAACAAGATCCCCTTGAGGTATGCATCGAGTCTCTCCATCTCTCAGCATGACCCACCAGGTACAGCCTGGTCCATGAGCAAAGACAACTCCACGGATGGGCTTGTCTTTGCTGGAGGCAGAATTAACCCAAACCGTTTTTCCTAGCATACCTCTCATGTGTACCACTGGAACTTTATCTCCATCTGTTGTTCCCAAGGCTTCAGACTGGGCAGGGCCTGCTCGGTTAGTGGAACCTCGGGTGTTCACTAACCATGTAGCCTTTGCTAAATTAATCTCCCAGTTTTTGAAAGTCCCCCCACCAAGTGCCTTTAAGGTGGTTTTCAGCAGGCCATTGCACCGTTCAACTTTCCCAGCTGCTGGTGCATGGTAAGGAATATGGTACACCCACTCAATACCATGTTCTTTAGCCCAGGTGTTAATAAGGCTGTTGAAGGGTGAGTGTGCTTTGCTGACCACCCCTTGGCTCTCCAGCTCACGGATCATTTTGTGGATGGGGATCACGGCATCTCGATTCGTCCGGTACTGCCGGCGGTGCACTGTTGAGGTGGCAATTGGCACCTGTTGCTCTTCCACCTTCAGGAGTCCTACTGCAGATGGGTTCTCTGACAGACCAGGCAAGGTGTTCAACTGCTTAATGCTCTCTGTCTCCACAGCAGCTATTCCAAAAGCCCACCTGAGTCCTTTCGGGTCTTTGTAATAGCCATTCCGGAGGTAGTCCATGCCCAGGATACTCGGGGCCTCTGGGCCAGTCACAATTGGGTGTTTCTGCCACTCTTTCCTGGTCAGGCTCACCTCAGCTTCCAACAAAGTAAATTCCTGTGATCCCCCCTGTCACCCCGGCAATAGAAACAGGTTCTGTCCCTACATGCCTCGATGGCATCAGTGTACATTGTGAACCAGTGTCAACCAACGCTCTGTATTTTTGTGGCTCTGATGTGCCAGGCCATCTGACCCACACTGTCCAAAAGACCCGGTTCTCCCGTGCCTCTTCCTGGCTAGAGGCAGGGCCCCTCTAACCCTGCTTATTATTCTCTTCTTGAGCATACATAGTAGAGGTTCCTTCAAGGGGGTCTGACAAATCATCTTCCCTTCTGTAATACCCGGCAGATCGGTCCTGGGAGGTTGAGGCTACCTTCATTTTTGTGGAACCCCCTCAATTACTGTTTCCCTCCTTGAGTTGATGCACCCGTGCTGCCAGGACAGAAGTGGGTTTCCCATCCCACTTTCCCATGTCTTCCCCATGGTCACACAGAAAGAACCACAAGTCAGCTCGTGGGGTGTATCCTCTTTCTTTAGCTGGGGAATGTTGGACTCTGACTTTGGGGCCTGTGACTCGCACTGGTGCTGTGTTGATCTTCCTCATTTCCTCCTTCATCTCCCTCATCCCATCTCTAAACTCCTCTCTAAGTTCTTTAGCCACAGCAGAGACATGAGCATGCATCTGGCCATTGACCATACTTTCATAATTCCTAAGCTTGTTGGCCACAGAACCCACTGTCTCTCGGTTGTTATCTGCATTGATTGTTGCAATGAAGGTGGTGTATTGAGCTGGCCCTAGATTTGCCAGACTCCACAACATTTGCCCTGTGCACCTGACTTTGTCAGGGTCATTATCGTGCTGTCCACCCCTCCCAAAGAGTACTTCTAGCACCGCCACTTCTCTCAGCTGTTGGATCCCTTGCTCGAGGGTTTTCCAGCGCAGCTTATGATGGTGCTCCTGCATTCTCTCTCTGTGGACAAACCTTTCTCTTACACTCATTAAAAGACGCTCCCAGAGGGAAAGGGGCCCAGGCTCCCTTACAAATACCTGATCCACACCTGAGTCTTGGGTCAAAGGTCCCAAATTCCTGGCCTCAGTACCATCCAGCTGCACACCTGTACCCATAAGGTTCCAGACCCGGAGTAACCAGGTTGTATAAGCCTCACGTCCCTGCCGTACAATGTCCTTCCGCAGGTTACGGAGACTTTCATAGGACAGAGACTCAGTGACAATCTCTACCTCTGGCTCCCCTGCATGTTGTGAGGGCCCTCCTTTCTTATCTGATTTCATCTTAGACTTTCTAGTTTCCACAGGGGCGACTGCTGCTGGCTGTGATTTCCCTTGTGGTTCAGCTGGAGCCTGGACAGATGTAACATCTGTGGGTTCCACTGCTGCACCACAAGAGTCTTCCTTTTTGAGGCAGCAGGAGGGCTTCTCACTAGTGGGGGAGGTGTGCTCCTTCAGCATCTGGCCTATCTTTTTCAGCAGAACCCCCACCCAATCCAGCTGGTTTGTTTCTGAGGTGGTCTGTGGGGCAGGGTCAGGTTCTGTGGCACTGTCAGGCTGTCTGGCAGTATCCCTGTTCTCTGGGGTAGGTATCAGGGTGGTTATCCAAGTCAATTTCCCCTTATCTCTGAATGCTAAATAGAGCAGGCCTGTCAGCAACACCAGCCACTGCATGACATCATTAGCATACCGAGAAAATGTGAACCCTTCAAAAACTGGTGGGGTAGACCCAAAGAGCCAGGTGAAGGGTTGGGAGAAAATTTCCCCCGGTGTCATTTCTTCACAGTAGGTGCCATTATTAAAGTAACCCCAAAAACATTCAGTTAGTATGCGATAGCTCTGGATCAATGAGCCTGCCTTCCAGAGGAAGTTAAAAATCCAGGAATTCCTCACATTATCAACCCACAAAATAAACTCAATAACAGCCACGGTAGCTTTAGTTATGGGACCCATGTCTAGATAAGGGGCTGCAAATGGAAGAAATATAGCTGTGGCCACGTGCCATCCAAACCTGGGTACACTAGACAACATTGTTCTACTTGATGAAGTTCTTAAATTCAGCACACAAAAAATTAGATTACTCGAACTGTTATTCCTTTTTACACTTTTTCCTCTCGATGTCCTCAGACCCCACCGTTGGGCGCCAAAATCTGTCTTGGTTTGGAAAGACAGGGACCAAAAAAAGGGGAAACTTCCCTTGGGGTTTGTTATAATTCCAAAATTGAAGGAGAGGTCTTAGGCAACGATAAGGAGGGTAGGAATAACAGTTCTTTACTAGTTAGTCTAACAAGGTAAATTAACAATAATTACAATATTGACAACAAACAGAACTAGAGGAGAAAAAAAACCAAAACAACAAATCAGTCACAGTTCTTCCTCTGGTAACCCAACCCCCACCCCCCTCAGTACCGTCACAAGCAAATAGGCTAGCAGCAGCTCTGGGAGAATGAGATGATTCCGAGGGTTCACAGTGGCTGGAGCTGTTGGAAAAGTGTCCCGGCTGGCAGGGGCTGTAGAAAACACAGCGTGGGGAGACTTCGAGCAGAACTGAAGAAACCGTGGGTGCAGGGCAGGGAGGAGACGGGTTCCCAAAATCCCGGGGGACACACGAAGAGACGGTGTTCCGACAGAGTCCGAGGTGAAGGGGATGGTGAGAGCTCTCCGCCTCGAGGAGACGAGCAGCCCTGGCCGTCCCCCCCAGAGCAGAAAACTGCCCCGAGCAAAGTGAGATCAATGTCTCTGTGTAGCTGCTTCCTTTTGTTTGACCTGAGCACCCATAAGTACCGAAAAGCACCCAGCCATCAGCTTCTTAGCAACTTCTGGGAAAAAATTCTATAAGAAATCAACTCAACCCCCAACAGGCAGACAGGTGTTCAGCCATCTTCAGGGGAGAAAGGCCCCCATCATGTACAACAGTGACTTGGGAAGACAAACAGCATCACTCCAAGCATCTCCCTGTTCCTCCTCCTTCCCCCCACTTAATATACTGAGCATGATGTCATATGGTCTGGAATATCCCTTTGGTCAGTTGGGTTAACCTGTCCTGACTATGTCATCTCCCAACCTCCGATGCACCCCATGCCTCCTTGCCATTGTGGCTGTATGAGTACCAGAAAAGGCCTTGGCTCTGTGCAAACCAAACTTTCTGGGAAGAAAATGAACTTTACCCCAGCAAAAAGCAGCACAAAAGCATACGATTTTGTTTATGAAGGTTGAACTGCAGCAGCTACCCTGCTATTAATTAATGCAGCCCTTGGAATATTAATGTGTTGTTACAGAGATACAAACGTGTCTTAGAGTAGTGAAATTATTCTAGGTCTATCAGCTGCTGTGTAGAAAAAGAATTTGTCAGAAATGACTCAGTGCCAGAATTGCAGGTAAGTGAACTTCAGGAATCACTTGCTTAGCCAAAATCTAGGTTTGAATTTTTTAAACAGTACTCTGAAAGCCTATATAAAGCTTTTCAGCAGTGGCAACAGTTTTGCATTGAGTTTACCCAAGCATTTGAAATTTAATGTGAGCATTTTGCTGAAATCTAGACAATAGTGTAATATCTAATAATTTTAGCATTTTCATATGAAACTGTTTACATTTCAGGTAGACTTACTGACTCAATAAATGTTGTGTACTTTGTATTATTGCCCCTCACCCTACTGTTATTGAATTAAGACATGTAGCCTTACCTTTAATAGTCAAATTCTGCACCATTTTACTGTATTTGCAGCTATCATCCACTATATTGTATCAGATTTTTTCTTTAAGTAAATCTGGAGTTACTTGGCAATGGA
>JAGMWU010000050.1:154665-216685 GCA_018697195.1 Certhia americana
TCTCTCTCCCTCCCCCTCTCTCTCTGTCCTTGCCCGGAGTTACTTCCCTCTTCGCCTCCGGTTTCGTGTCCCTCACCGGGATTTCCCCGCCCCCTCGGGGTGAGTGCTCGGGACTGCTCCCATCCTTCGCCCCGTGTGGGGCCTGCTTTTGCAACCCACTCCTCCACGATAGTTGTGCTTGGGACCCATCTGCTTATCTGCCTCTCCCGCAGGTGTATTTTCTTATCTTGGTAAGGACCTCCCTGAATCCCCAGTGGTGTGAGGGTGGGGAGGTGGAGCCGGACACCACGGAGGAGGCAACATCAGATCCCAAGGCCATTAAATTAAAATGGCCACTTACAGTCAACAATGCCAACAAGTGACTGCTGCCCCCCTGGACGCTTCTAGAGTGAAGATGGGGCTTGCTCCTTAAGTCTTTGTTTCTCCCTGTCAGTGTGGGAGGATGGAATCCTTTTTAACACGTGTTAAAATTACACCAGCCCAACCTATGGGAGACTGGATAGATGAGGGAAGAGTAGAAGCACCAGAAAATACAGGGGACTGTCCCATTCCACTGAAGCAATGTTATAATTAATGTATCAGAAAGTAGATAAAGTACTTTTGGAGCCATGCACCTTTTAAAAAGATTTCCTACTTGGGTATCTAAGATCAGGAGCAGGTCTTATAGTGGAGCTCAGGAACCTGTAACCATATATTTTGTATAGGTATGTTGCCTTTAGTTTTTGTATCTTTGTACTCTTTGTGCATCCAAATTGTGTGTCAGACTGTTAAAAAGTAATTGGTAGCATCTATTATCTCACTTTTTTCTGAAATCAAATTACTTAATTTGGCAAAACCCTGGATACAGTCATGAACATCATCACATTTTTGGCTTGTGTTGGAGTAGCACCTTGAAGTTCATATTTGAGTCTTTGTTATTTGTTTCATAAATTCATAATAAAGACCTTCCTTGACTCCTAAGTCTTGATTAATGAGAAAATAGTAGGATAGAACAAATATATGAAATATGAGGGATTATTGGCAAATGAATGCAGATGTGTGCTACTGTTACCTAGCTAATCAAAACTGCATACTTGACATAGTTTCAGGAATATACAGTTTTATGTGCGTCTTGGAATGACTCCCAAGTGATTATTTTCTGGAAATGAATATAAAATAAATTAATTTTCATTTACTCCAATGTATAATAGTTAAAGGAGAGGATTACACTTAGCTAATCTTTTTGTTCTTTTTTTTTTTTATTAGGTGCTCACAGTACATGTTTTACTTGACACTTATGAAATTTGAAACTGGGTTGTCATGGGGTATTGAAGGAGTTTTTAAATAACATAGAGGGGTTTTTTGTAAGTAAATAAACAATTTTTGAGTGAATAATAAATGGAGATCCATATATATCTGCAATTTTGAAGTGGAGATTCATTTTTAAAAATTGTTATTCCTTTTTTTGTGGAGCTGAAGTGGTCTGTAGACTTAAGAACATAAACAACTAATTGGAAATTTCCTTAAAACCATATAATTGGAATACAGTTCAAGTTCAAAACTGTTTTCATAGTTAATCCTAAATGTATTATTGAGAAAATTGAAAGACTGATTGAAAGAAGCTTTTTCCTTTGCTGTCAAAAGTACAAGATACTATTCCATTTACGTATCGGTAAAAGACTGTTCTATAAATGGTTTGTATATTTACCATGTCTGAAAGTGCAGAGACAAAGCAATCAGTGTTAAAGCAGTCCTTTCATAAGAATGAATTTAATATTTTTAACAGAAAACACAGGAGTCAATGTCTAAAAGGGAGTTTATCTTAATATAATGACATCATGATTTAATGAGAGAAGCATTAGATTATGCAAATGCCAATACAGAAAATTTCTCTGAATATTGCAATACCTTTGTGCTAGTAGTGGTACTAGGTCTAGGGTTATAAACCTGTATGCAATGCAAAACTGTTACTTAAGTAACTCTTAATCCATCTATTTACAAGCCTGAAATAAATGTGAAATTTGGTGATATTAGTCCTCTTTAGTCTGTGTGTGTGTGCACTCTGTAAGGCCACCTTAACTACTGTGTGTCTATTCAGTTTGACATGAACAACCTAATATTGGCTTGTTTTTCATGTGTAAAAAATAGTAGCATTCTTGATTCACTGCTGGAGAAGAGGCATCATTATGCTTTTATTTTGAAGTTGGCTGACTGAAATGTGGGGATGCTGATGGAGAGAGAGGGACGTTGAGAAATTTTTGGACAGGGAAGTGTGCAAATGTGATGGTCTCAATCTTGTGTTAAGATTTTGGTTCCTATTAAGAAGATAAAGAACCTTTGAGTGTCTGAGTTTCATCTTATGTTCATACCATGTACCTACTCTAATGAGACAGGTCACAGATGCGAGATTGAGTCTTTGCAGGTAAAGACAATTAATTGTAGCAGATAGGATCCAGAGCCAATCGCAGTGCCTGTGAGTTTAGATTAAGATGCAGTCTTCTAGGTAGCCATATAGAAGTGAAGTCTTACAATTATAGCTAGTTTTGTATTCAAGTGCAGTGTATGATGTTACTGGATGTTCGAGACTGGTACTGAAGTGTTATGACCTGCCCTAGAAGGCAAGGGTAACCTAGGTTCTTGTTAATCCCTTGGGGTGGATTAGAGTGAAATGACACTGACTAATGTTTGTAAGTATATACATATAGGGTTTATTTTAGAACAATTTGGTTGCAATGGAAAGCAGGTATGTAGCCATCTGGGTTATTATTATGTATAGTAATATAGCAATATAAAAGCATGAAAATATAATTTAAGAAAATGTATAAGGGAAAAGAAAAAAAGGATAAGAGTAAGGGAACATATCACTACCCATGGATTTGCAATGAGACTTGATGCAATTTCGATGTCCATTGGTCATAATAGTGATCACTATCTTGATCTATCGGAGGTGGGGAAAAAACCCTCGAAACACAAAGTCCAATGGGTTAAAATATGCTTAGGCTGGGTAAGAACACCTAGGTACCTCCCCTGGGGAGGAACTTTCAGTCCTCTGGTGGAAGGCCTCAGAAATGAGTCTGGGGGTACTTTGTGGGTCTTTGATGGTTTATGACACCTTCTAAGACATGGCAGCTGCCTCTCACATCAGCACAGTTGAGCCAGTTACGCCCCATCAGACCTGGAGTCTTGTGTCCAGTTCTGGGCTCCCCAGTGCAAGAGAGACATGGACATATTGGAGAGAGTCCAATGAAAGGCCACAAAGATGATGAAGGGGCTGGAGCCTCTAACTTTTGAAGAAAGGCTGAGAGAAAGAGCTGGGACTGTTTAGCCTAGAGATAAGAAGGCTCAAGGGGGATCTTGTTAGTGTATATAAATACCTAAAAGAAGAGTGCAAAGAGGACAGAGCCAGGCTCTTGTCAGTGGTGCCCAGTGACAGGACCAGAGGCAATGGGCACAAACCAAAACACAGGAGGTTCCCTGTGGACATCAGAAAATGTTTTTTAAACTGTGAGGGTGACAGCACTGACACAGGTTGCCCAGTAAACTTCTGGAGTCTCCTTCATTGAAGATGTTCAAATAGCAGTCTGGACATGGTCCTGGGCAACTGGCTCTTGATGGTCCTGCTTGAACAAGATTGGACCCTCCAAATGTCTCTTCCAACCTCAGCCATTCTTTGATTCTGTGATTCCGACAAGGAAAATGTTAGTGGTTGATAGTTTTCAGGCAGACATAACATCTAAAGCTCAGTTCTTTTTGTCATGTGTTATCGTTGTGAACATGGCTGTTATCTAGACTTGAATAACATCAGTGTTTTGATGAGTTGTCAGTGGTGTGCAACCAAATAAAGAGAAGTAGGTGGATGAATTCTGCAAGATTATGAGCCAGTGTGGCCCTTCACTCCCCAGAAAATCAGATTGATATGGAATTGAAGATTAGTGTGCAGAAAAATACATGGTCTCAGCTTGCTGCAATCAGCCTTATCTAGGAGGTTTAATATAGTGGTATTTCATAATATATGGCACTTTTTCTGATACTGATGTATCACAAACATTAGTATTTTCCATCACTAATGTCAGTAGGATTTAGTGTAGTTGTTACTCAAAGATTTGAGTCAAAGGTGTTTTGAAAAAGCCCAAACTTTTCTCATGCACTGTAGTACAATAATTCTATGTAAAGAATTAATTCTCTTGATCCTTGAGGTTTTTTAGGTAAGACGTGAAAATAAGAGCAAGCTAGGTGTATGTTGGGGTCTAAAAATTCTGAATAGAAATGAGCTTATTTGGAAGGAGGAAGCAAAGAGCATGTTTTGCTGAAAATGTTGGGGATAAATTAACACAATTTTTTTAGTATTAAGGAGTAGACATTACTTTACTCCAGGCCAGGGTGCATAAGGGGGATAGCTACACCTAGGTGCACACAACTTTCAAAAGTTTTTACTTATTTATACATTATTAGCAAACAAATTGATGTTCATTGGTTCTAAATTGCATAATTCTCTTAATTAATTAGTATTCTGTCGGTTATTGATTTTCCACTTCTCATGCTCATTAGTTCACATTTTTCAGTCTTTTTATTATCTTTTTCTTAGACAGGGAGTCTGCAGCACATGTTTGATCGTCTTTCTTAGTCTCCTCTTTATCTTCTGGTGACTTCAACATGTCCTTGGAGGGCTATAAAATCTGGATTCCAGGTGTCCAGCTTTTAACTCCCTCAGGCTTTGTTCACTGAAGCTTATTAGGGTTAGTTTAGCAAAACTTAAAGTTTCAGTGATTTAATGATCAGACTCTAACAATAACAGTCTGTAAAAAAACCAAAACAACTTAGCTACATGCTGGCTAAAGTGAAAAATTACACTGCTTAAGAGTAATACACTGCTTATGATTATTTAAAGCAATTAATAAAAAATTTAATTAAAACAGTTAGGAATGTTATATAATTTCCAACACATGGGGAAATAGGGATCTGCAAGTAGTAGTTTAGGGCAGGTAGGGAGAGATGAAAATCATTAGGTAAGGTGCTGAAAATGACCTGTCATTGACTAAAACATACATCTATAGAACATAGAGAAGAACAATTGAGTGCAACATGTAGCCTGTACACTGGCTGTGACTGCGATAGTGAAAACACAGTGAATAGAAATCCAAGATGGAAGATGAGTATTGAAGAATGTGTGTTGTTCCTAGAAAATAGAAATTAAAGTGAGCTTGGCGGGGAAGTACTGTTACTATTATGATCAGCTAAAGAAATAGGTGTGGTATGAATAAAATACATTCATTTTGAATGAAAATCTGGCAGAAGACGTATTATTAAAGCAATGCAGAAGAGTAAGATTTGAAGCTGACGAGTTCTTTGCCTGTAACTTCTTAAAGAATGATGTTTATTTTGATAGTAAGTTAAAATACTGTAAGAATTGTAATATGAAGTTACCTTGAATTGAGTGTTCACAAACCGGGTTTGCTTTAAGTAAGTGTTGGTGTAGAACTCATTTGCTTTTGAAACAATCTTTCATAAACTAAGGAAATTTTTGACAGTGAGAGTGCTCAGACATTGGAACAGGTTGTCTAGAGCAGTCTTGGATTCTCCATTCTTGGAGATTATTGGAACTTGACTGGACACAAAGCCCTGATTATCAATGAGGAATAGTTGCAGTGGAGTACTCTAGGGATTGGTCTTGAGTCTTATTATTTATGGTGCATTGTGATATTTGATGCAAGGGAAATATTATCAGTACGCAGGTAACTTTACAAGAAGCTGCTCTGAGGAAGCTAGATTCTTTGGAAAGAAAGTCTGGAGCAGAGTGAGTGGCACAGCTGAAACTTCATCCAAAATGATCCATACAGTTCTTGCCATCTGTAGTAATTAAAAAATAGATAATACTAGGATATGTGCAACGAAAAATTGCAAGAAAGATTGGTGGAAGAGGGAGCTAGCAAAATAGTCTGGAGGGAGGTAAGTTCATCTTGGCAAATGTGATGAGGCACTAATCACCAAACAAGGATTAAAAACTCTTGTAAGTTAAATGACAGTGACACAAAAACATTTTGATTATAAATTAATTACCTGGAAGTATCTGGTCATCTTTATGTTAAAAGGTTCTCAGTAAGACCATGGGGAGAAAAAGAAACATAAATTTAGAAAAGATGTTGATATGAATTTCTGTAGCATAGCATAACTTTTAAAAATGAAGTAACAGTCAATTCTAGAATATTTTTCTTGTGGTCTTGTGAACTTGGTCACTAGCTCTGCATCGTGTTGCAGAAGCAAGTGGAACAGATTTGCTGAAATAAATATGGTCATAGAATTATATTAGCCTTAGAAATCAAATTATTTGAGCTGCTAATTCTATACCATGATAAGGAAGTTGGTAGAAAAATAGCACAGAAGAAATTAAACTGTCTGTTAGCAGAATCTTGTTAATAGTCCTGCTCATAATGATCACAATCTCTTCACAATATTAAACACTGAAAACTGTCAGGCAGCTTTAATCATATATATATATATATTTTCTGAGAACAAAAGCATTTTCGTTGATAGACTGATACTGTTACCTCATAGTGTGTTGTTAACACTGTATTGTATTTTGTAATAGTAACTTAAGCATGGTTTCATGAAACTTGAGACAGATTAATGCTTCCTGGGCAGATCCCTGTTCTTTTTCTCTCTTCCATTATTTGATTATTTTCCTCTGCTTCCATATGTATAACTTGTATGTTCTAGCACTCAGCAGACTCTTTTGTGAGCTACAATGTTTCTAACATTTCTACCACGTTAAAAAATGAGCTCAGAAAAAAATAATTAAAAAAACCTCATAGTTTTCTGCTAGATCAATGAGTTAAATCAGTGCAATGAATAGCTCAACAAGTAGCAGAACTAGCACTAGGGATGAAATAGAATGGCATAATCAGGTTTGGTATATGGGAGGAAGGAGGAATAAGACTGGGGAGGAAGACTTTTCTTTGTTGGCAGTATTAGACTGTTGATGTGTTCAAGTGCAGTCTGAAATAAAGTCTGCTGCCTGTTTTCCCAATGTAATGTATTTTTAGTAGATACATATGATAATATGAATTACCTCAGAACGTACGAATGTTTTACACTTCTGTACTGTTAGTTATGTAGATAATACAGCCTAATTTTATAGATTGTCATTCACTTTTACCATCATAAAATAGTCTTCCTGAATTTTCTGATGGAATCTGATTTCTCACTTTAAACTGACAAAATAGATAAACTGTCTATATACATCAAGCAGTGGTGGGAGCTACACCAGAGTGAGTCAGGTCTTTTCCTTCCACTGTTATACTAAGAAGTTGAAAATGCAATGAAACATAATTGTGAGTACAACTCATGACTGAATTGAATTTGCATGAAATGCAAGTGGTTTTTAAAGCAAACAGGGGCCTAAGATGGGAAGAAGGTGGAGTCCAAGTGTGTAAGTACAATAATAATAACATTTTTCTCTGTGTGTTTCTGCTGTAAGAATTTTTTAAAATATATTGAAATTAATGGGTTCTGCTGTAATTAAAATTACAAAATCAGTTTTTCTTAAAAAGTTATTAAACAAAAGGGAGTTATGGAAATGCCTTTTGCAAAAATAATAGTAACTACAGTTAAAAGGTGTTTTGTTTCTGATAGTTATGTCAGAGAGAATATTGCAGTCTTTAGGAAAGAAATACTGTTACTCATTCCTTTTGGTTTTGAGCATAATCATGGTGAAATTCCACTTTGACACTATGTTTGCTTCCAACAAGATTTCATTTCTCTGTTTTTTTTCTAAAAATTAGAGGATACTACCTCCTTGATAGGCATGGAATTGTTTTTGAATAATCTCTTAATAGTGCTATGGAGATGTGAAACTCTATAGAGACTCTAAAATACTGAAAATCACTACAGGAAGTGTACTAAAAATTTCATAATAATCACTCAATCCCCTATTTCATATAATTGTTTCAGATAGTGATATTTTGCCCAGTTCACTTTATTTGTTTAAAAATAGCTATTATAGGATTTTAAGAATAATGCAAAGTTATAAATCATTTTAGGGCAACAATATTAGTTTTAGTTCAAATAATTAAGTCTTAGAAGCCATAATTTTTTATTTCCACTATTAATATTTATTTATTCTTATTAAATAGCTACATAGTAATGTTTTATCTGCACATTAAAGAGAAGCAAATTATTCTCAGCATGTGCCTGGAAGATTGCCAGACCTCTGGTAGCAGTTGTCTTGCTTGATTTGACTGTCCGTTCTTTTGATGCTTCATGTTGTATGAGTGGGGCTAGCTTTTATAATTTTCAATTTTTGTGGGAAAACTCCCACATCAGAAATATTTAAAGTGTCTCTTCTCTTGCGATGTGTCTGAACAACTTAGTTCCGGGGGTGTCCCAGCCAAATTATCTTTAAGTGTGTTGTCAGATTCTCTAGAATTTGTCGAAGTCGCTAAAAACAATAATAGTGCTAAACTGAGTAATCTTCAAAGCCACCAAAACAACAGTTGAGCTAAATTGAAAACAAAAGAAGTTAGTAGCAAAGAGTGAAAGCACTTGATAAAAGAGCACCTAGACTTTAACCAATCACTTTTCCAAAAACCCTTGTAAAGTTTAAATGAAAGAAATCAATTAACCAATTATGTATTGAGTGATAATGTAAATAATAGTATTAAAAATATATAACTGAGTAGTAATGTAAACAATAAATAGGTTCTGCATAATCATATTAGTTCGTGTCCAGAAGTCCCTTCCACTTGCACTCTTCCTTAAATTTAAGAGTTCTGAGCTATTTTTCACTGAAGACTTTGAAATCTTATTACTTAATTATGATTTACTGAAAAACATCATGCAAGTACATATCAGTAATGAGCGCTCACAGAAAAGCAGTATTTTTTTTAATTTGACAGGTATATCAATTTTATTGAAGAATCACTGAAACACTTAAAAAATTATTGGTCATGAAAAGATAACTGTGTAAGACTTCTGTATTATTTTGAATGAATGGCTTGGGTCCTTTTCAAGCAGTGGAACACAGCTACCACCATTCCTTGCTAAGAAGAAAGTCATTGCCTGCATGATATATTTGCATTCACAGAAACTTCAAAATGATACAACTTTTTTAATGGGGTGGATAAGAGGTAATAAAAGTAATTACAGTGTATGATAGCTGTTCCAGGTCTGTTTGTAGAACAGGCAAGTATGAATCAAATCTGGGAGTTTGAAATGTTTAGGTGTTAGATGAGTATGTTGGATTAATCTAATTATTTACTTACTGTCTTTTTCCAATGTAGCCAGCAGCCAGCTTCGGGCGTAGCTTATTCCCATCCAACTACAGTTGCCAGCTACACTGTTCACCAGGCACCAGTTGCTGCGCACACTGTCACTGCAGCCTATGCTCCAGCAGCAGCTACAGTTGCAGTAGCCAGGCCTGCTCCAGTAGCTGTTGCAGCTGCTGCAACAGCTGCTGCTTATGGAGGCTATCCTACAGCGCACACAGCTACAGATTATGGTTATACACAGAGGCAACAAGAAGCTCCACCACCACCACCTCCTGTCACTACGCAGAATTACCAGGTGTGTTTTTAAAAAAACAAATTGTGTAATTTTTAAATGATATGTTAAGAGAAGGAGGCCTGTTTGAATAAGAGAATGTGGTGATATTTATATTTTTTCTTCCATGTCTCACAGCTAAAACTGATAGAATATGAAGTGACTGGTGTCCCGTATGGTCCGTATAGAGGATTATCAGCAGTAATACTGCTAAGATTTAGACATTCACACAATAAACAATGTATTGACATTTATCTCCAAATGATTTCATGAACTACTGCTGAAATACTTGTCTTGGCTAGCCTAACTGTCCAAGTGGCATGCAGTTAAATGGGTCATGGAACTGATTTAGGTAAAAAAACTGTTCCAATAAAAATTTTCAGTGGGAGATAGAAGTAGTTCCCTTGTCAGATTCCTGGTTGCCACAGGAGCTCTAGCACCAAATGTAAGAGGATAGATTACTCTAGGAGAGGAACTGTCTTTTGAGTAGATTTTGGGTACCCTTTGTGAGACTACTGCCTACCCTTGTGTGGCTACAGGCTTTTACAGAAGGAAACTGTTGTCTGTTTTCATCTCACTCTGACCTTTACTAACACTTCTTTGCATTGAATCTAGCAGTTGTCAGCATTTGGGTGGGTCAGTTCAGGATAAGGATTCCACAGAAGGTTAACCAACTAAAAAAGGAAAAGCATCTTTCCATGGGATTGACAGGCTTGTGCAGAATTTCCTTGGTTCTGCACAGTTGTGGTGCCAATGCAAGAGATGAATGTGGGATCATGTAGAGTGAGGAGAAATGTGACGGTACCTCAGACAACTTCCCATTTTTACACTGGCTTAAATGTCTTATGGAACAACATCTTGTCAGTGACTGGTATTCCTCTTCAGAAATAAAGAAACTCAGCAGTACAAATCAGTGCTGCATCAGTTTTGCAGTTGGAAGATTTCAGTCTGTAGTGGTTATCTTGGGACTTATTTAAGTGTTTACTCCAAAGATTGAGAAATTGCAGTCTTTTCTGTCTGTCTGGATTGACACAATGCAAGGATATATACACATCAGTAACCCTAGCCCATTGGTTTCAATCAGACAGCTTAGATGCAGAAAGATGAGTGGTTTTACATGGCCAGGTAGTTTCCTATTAGAAATGTGAGCTTTATTTGTATTTTTATCAGCTTTTTTGCTACATTATCTAGACTCTAATTTGCATTTTTATTTGTTTAAAGCTGCTGTACTGTTGCTGTATGTTATGAATTCCTTTGTAGGCCTTTGTACTTTGTTACATATGGTAATGAACCAAAATGTAGGAGTCTTTCCAGTAGTATGTTTACACATAATTGCAAGGTTGTTAAACTAGTCAGTTATTAGATGCATTCAGACAGAAAAGAGTCCCCTAAATTAAAGAAAAATGCTACAAGAAAGACATTGAGACACTGGAGCATGTCCAAAGAAGGACAGTGAAGATGGTGAAGGGTCTGGAACATAAGTCTTCTGAGGAGTGGCTGAGGGAGCTAGGGTTGTGTAGCCCAGAGAAGGGGCTGAGGGGAGATGTTACTCTTCTGAAAAGAGGTTGTAGTGAGGTGGGTCTCAGTCTCATTTCACAAGTAACAAGTGACAGTACAAAAGGAAATGGCCTCAAGTTGCACCAGGGGAAGTTTGGTTTGAATATTAGGAAAAATGTCTTTACAGAAAGGGTTCTAAAGCATTGGAACAGGCTGCCCAGGGAAGTGGTAGAGTCACCATTCCTGGAAATGTTCAAAAAATGTGTGGATATGGTTTAGTAGTGAACATGGTGGTAGTGCTAGGTTGACTATTGGACCTGGTGATCTTAGAGGTCTTTTCTAACCATAATGATTCTATGATTTCATTCACCAGCACCCCCAAATTCTTGGCAGGTCTGCTCTCAGTTTCTTCATTCCCCACCCTGTATTGATACAAGAGATTGCCCAGACCCAGGTGCAGCACCTTGCACTTAGTCTTGTTGAACCTCATGAGTTTCCCATGGGCCATATCTTGGGCTCGTCCAGGTCGCTCTGGATGGCATCCCATCCTTCAGGAGTGTCAACTGTACTGCTCAGCTTGGTGTCATCTGCAAACTTGCTGAGGGTGCACTTGATCCTTTCATCTACATCATTGATGAAGACATTGAATAGCACTTGGTCCCAGTACGAACCCCTGAGGGACACCACTTGTCACCAGTGTCTATTTGGACTCTAAGCCATTGACAGCTACGCTCTGGATGCAACCATCCAAGCAATCCCTTATCCACTGAACAGTCCACTCATTGAATCGTCTCTCCAACTGAGAAAGAAGCATGTTGTGGGGGACCATGTCAAATGCTTTGCAGAAGTCTAAGTAAAGGACATCTGTAGCCCTTCCTTTGTCCACTGATGGAGTCACTCCATCGTAGAAGACCACTAGATTGGTCAGACAGAACTTGCCCTTGGTGAAGCTGTGCTGATTGTCCTGAATCACCTCCCTGTCTTCCATGTGCTTTAGCAGAGCTTCTAGGAGAATCTGTTCCAGGATCTTCCCAGGCACAGATGTGATGCTGACAGGGCAGTAGTTCCCAGAGTCTTCCTTTCTACCCTTTTTAAAGATGGGTGCGATGTTTCCATTTTTCCAGTCACCTGGGACTTCATGTGACTGCCATGACTTTTCAAATATGATGGAAAATGGCTTGGCAACTACATCAGCCAATTCCCTCAGGACTCTGAATCATCTCATCAGGTCCTATAGACTTATGTATGTTCGTGGTCCTCAGGTGGTCATGAACCTGATCTTCTCTTACAGTGGGAGGGACTTAGTTCTCCCAGTCTGTCTTGCAGTCTATCCACTTGAGAAGTGTGGGAAGAGAAGTTTCCATTGAAGACTGAGTCAAAAAAGCTGTTGAGTACCTCAGCCTTTTCCTTATTATTATTGAGAGTTTGCCAGTCTTGCTTATCAGGAGTGGTACATCTTCTTTGACCTTCCTTTTCTGGCTGACATACCTGTCCTTCCTGTTATTCTTTGCCTCCTTTGTTAAGTTCAGCTCCTGCTGCACCTTGGCCTTCCACACATCATCCTATCACAACTGGTGTCCCTATATGCTTTCCAGGACACTTGCCCTTGATTCCACTGCCTGTGCATTTCCCTCTTGCCCTTTAGTATGACTCAGCCATATTGGTCTCTTGCCTTCTTTGCCTCACTTGTGCCTGGGGATCACAAGCTCTCTTTGCTCAATGGAAGACTTCCTTAAAGATCTGCCAGCTCTGTTCTGCTACTTGTCCCTGAGGGCAGTTTCTCAGGGGGATCCTATTGACTAACTCCTTGAACAGCTGGAAGCTTATTTTCCTACAATTCTGGATCTTGACTCTGCCTGACCCATATTCCTCATGACTGCAAACTCCACGAGTGCATGATCACTGCAGCCCAGGCTGCCTCCAATCTTGATGACCCTCATTACATTGGTGACCATCAGGTCCAGTAACACATTCCCTCTGGTAGGGCTATCTATCACCTGGCTTAAGAAGTTGTCCTCCATGCATTCCAGGAGTCTCCTGGATTGCCTACAGATCCCTGTACTACTTTCCCAGAAGATGTTGGGGTGGTTGAAGCCCCCCAGCTGGATGAGAGCTTGCAAGTGCAATGTCTCCTGTAGCTAGAGCAGGAAGGCTTCATCAATAGGCTTCTCCTGATTGAGCAGCCTGTAGTAAACACCAACCACAGGGTTCCCTTTTTCAGCTCACTCTCTGTTTCTCACTCATAAACTTTCAACCTTCTTCTTTCAACTGTTCTTCAGAGACAGCTCTTCATAATCTGTCCATTTCTTGACAAAGGGGACAACCTCTCCACTCCTCTTTTTTTCTCTGTCTCTTCTGAACAGCCTGTAGCCATTGATAACCACACTCCAGTCATGGGATTTGTCCCACCAAGTTTCAGTAATGGCAACAAGGTTGTAGCTTTGTAGCAGCATGGAGGCTTCCAACTTCTCCTGTTTGTTGCCCATGCTGCGTGCATTGGTGTGAAGGCATCTCAGTTGGGTTGTCAGTGTGTCACCTTTTTTAGAGGAACACCTCTCCTTTGAGGTGTTTCCCTGGTGACTTCTATTACCTCAGGAGCCCCTGGCTTATCTCTGTAAGTCTTCAGATGTGCTTCGGTGTGGCTAGCACATCTCAGTCACTGGCTGAAGGCACTTGATACCACTCCATCCCTCTAATCTTGATGTGTTGTCCCTTAGGTTGTCAAAGACAAGCCTGATATTATCCCACTCCCCCATCATCTCTGGTTTAAAGCTCTGTATCAATGAGCACTGCTAGCTCCTGAGCAAAGACCCTCTTCCCCTTTTGAGAAGGGGGAATCCCATCTGATTCCAGCATGCCTGGTGTCATGTAGGCCATCCCATTATATAAACATGTGAAATTGGGGCAGTGACACCAGCCACAGAGTCATGTATTAGACTGGGCTCATCTGTTTCTTCCAATGTCTCTGCCTATAACTGGGAGGATAGAGGAGAAAATAACCTGTGCTCCAGATTCTCTTACCAGCTATCCCAAGGCTCTGAAGTCTCTTTTGATCGCCCTTGGAGTATGTATGTATGTATTTCATCGCTATCCATGTGGAAGACCAATAATGGGTAGTAGTCTGAGGGCTGTACCAGGTTAGAGAACTTTTCCGATCATGTCTTTAACCCAGGCCCCAGCACACTTCCCTAAGAGGAGGGTCCATCCAGCATATCATACCCTCTGTTCACCTTAGAAGGCAACTGCCTACAGCTGCAACCTGCCTTTTCCTCGTGGAGGTGGTTATTATACAGAGGGTAGGCCTTTCTGACTCTGGCAACACCTCTGGTGTAGATGGACCTCCATCCTCATCATCCTTTGACTGGCCTTCTACATCTTCGTACCTATTGTACAGAGGCACCTGGGAGGGTGAGGTGGACAAGGAGGGGATTCATCTGCTGCCCCGAGTGAGGACTTGCCTCCATTCACCCCTTTTCTTTGATCTACTGCCTTCTACCTGCCCAAAGGGAAAAATATAGGACTCCCTTGATATTGTTTTTTTTTTTTTTTTCTGGTGGCTCTTCCTGTCTTAGGGAGGGCTAAGACATGGTTCCATGTTTTTAAACTTGTGAATATATTGTAGTTTGTGGAGATCTGTGGTGTTTTTTTCCTTCATATTTTACAGGAATGCAGTCTGATATAGTCATTATGAAAAACTAGTGTGCATTGAGTTGCTTTTTGGTAGCAAAAATAATTTAGAAGGGGAAAAGTAGTTTAATAGTATGAGATTAATTCCTATATTAGGTCTTAAAAAGACCATTCAGGGTTGTCTTCAGGCCTGAAGTATCTGTAAACATAAACTTAATTTCTTTAATGAATATATTGGTATATAATCTATCTGTAAATATTTTTTAAATCTGCTTAAGTAGAATAGAAGAAAAATCTTTGAGTCTGCTAATTATTTTTATTATTCCAGATATATACTTGAGGAGAAATTTGATGGGATTTCTTTTTTGAATTTTTAGGATTCCTATTCTTATGTTCGATCTACTGCCCCAGCTGTAGCTTATGACAACAAACAATACTATCAACAACCAACAGCAACTGCTGCAGCTGTGGCTGCTGCCCAGCCTCAACCTTCAGTGGCTGAGTCATACTACCAGACAGGTACGTGGCATGATTCAAACTCCTGTCATTATATACAGTCTGTATACTATTTTAACAGATGTCTTAGTTTGGAAGACAGGGGTGTCTGCTAGGAAAACAAAAACAGAAGCCTCCCTTGGACTGGTGAATACAAAACCTCCTCCCTCCGAATTGCTATAACTCTGAAATTAAAGGGGTCTTAGGCAAAGATGTGAGGGTAGGAATAACAGTTCTTTACTAGTGAGTCTAACAAGGTAAGTTAAAACAATAACTATAGCATTAACAACAAACAGAACTAGAGGGAAAAAACCCCAACAACCCAGCCACAGTTTTCCTCTGTCACCTTCCCCCCCTCCTGTACTGTCACAAGCTGCCAGAGTGAGCAGCAGACAGATGTATCCGAGGTTCGGCGGCGGTAGATGGAGCTGTAGAAAACATCCCGGCTAGGCAGGGGGTGTAGAACACGGCGTGGGGAAACCCAAAGCAAAACTGAAGAAACAGGGGGTGCAGGGCAACGGGGCAGCAGCTCCAGCAGGGCAGGGAGAGACCAGCTTCCGGAATCCCGGGGGACACACGAAGAGACGGTGATGGGTCACTCTGAGCTGAGCTCCAGGTGAGATCTCCCCGCAGTCAAGAACCCAAGATCCGAGCAGCCCTGGCAGTTCCCTCCGAGAGCAAAAACTCCCCAGAGCGAAGTGGAAGTCAAGTCTGGGTGCCACCCTGTGTCTGACTTAGCTGCTTCTTTTGTCTTTCCCAAGCACCCATGAGTACTCTCGAGCACCCAGCAGTCAGCTTCCTAGCAACTTCTGGGAAAAAATTCTATAAGAAAACAACCCAACCCTCAACAGGAGATTAAAAATGTATCTTTGAATGTTTCATATTATCAGATTTATTTATTGTTTTGACGTGTAATCCCTGTCAATGTGTAGAAAAAACTTAATGCACCTAGAACTTGAACATTATTGAGACATTGCCATAAGTAACTATCTTTGAGGTTTGTATTGTTATTAATACACTCAAAACATACTTCAAGGCAAACATTTTTGCTGAGGTAGGTTGAAAAAGTCAGTGGTGGGTTCAGATGCTTACTTGGTTAGAAAGACTTTAAAAAAAAATCTTTAGTTAATATATATAGTTCTTTAATTATTGGTATTATAAATGCTACAAAACAAATCCTATTTACTTTTTTTAAACTATAATTAGAAATAATAGCAAAGTTTAGATGTACTTTGGTTTAGCTTGTACTCTAGTAAAACCATTGAAGGAGAAGGTTGTTTAAAAACATGGCAGCACAGTTAAAAATAGGTAAATAAATCTAAGGGTTGCTAGTGTGAGCTTTGATGTGATTAAACCATTGTGGGATATATGGTAGTTGAAGCATAACCATTACTGTAAAAAAACAACTAAAACCGAATCAAAAAAAGGCAACAAACAACCAAACTGAAACAAAACCCACTTGTTCGTGTGTTTATTCCCTAGCATATCATTAAGTATTGCTTAATATGGTTTGCATTTCATTCAACTAAAGCATATCAATGTTTGTACACTTCTATTTTCTATCCCAATTAGCTCCAAAAGCAGGATATAGCCAAGGGGCAACTCAGTATACCCAAGCCCAGCAAACACGACAAGTGACAGCTATAAAACCTGCAACCCCAAGTCCAGCAACAACTACATTTTCTATATATCCAGTATCCTCTACTGTGCAGCCAGTAGCAGCTGCAGCTACTGTTGTTCCATCCTATACTCAAAGTGCAACATACAGTACAACAGCGGTTACTTACTCTGGTAAGAATTTTGCATGTTTTCTTGCTGGGATCTTTGCATTTGTTACAGGAGAGCATTTAAATACTCAGTATTTTAGCAGTTTATGGTCAATTACATCATAGTCTACTGAGAAATAACCAGTTAAATCATAATAATGGCAAAATATTTTTATGTATCTTTAAAAGAGGTTTGATGCTTGTATGTGCCTATTTTGTTACATGTGAGAATATACAGTGTTGGCATTGCTACATGCACAAGTGTTTTGTGACTTAATGTAAAGTTTGGAGAAAAAAGATGGGGGATAGAAAAAATAAAGAAACAAATATAACCCAGGGAAATTTGGAGCATGCTGCCATCACGCAACAATTACAGAGACAAGGAGGAGCAGTCAAATATAAATCTTGTAAGTTTAGATTATCTCGACCCAAGATGGCAGGAGAATGGGTGCTACAAAGAAAGACTTTCCTTCAAACACTAAAAATCCAAAAAGTAGTTAAAGGTGAGAAGATGTTAATTTTATGGCCAGATGGTAATCAACTGGCATAGCTACCTTGAACTATTTTTTTTTGTTTGTTTTCAGTTTAAAAAGGGATTGTAAGACTTCATTGAAACAGAGCTTGATTAGAGGATTAAAATAGTTGAACAAGTAGATGTATAAAGTTTACAGGAAAACTGGCTCAAAAGGTATGAAAGCCCAGTTTCCTTGATTTACTAGTTTGATACTAGAAATCAAGGAGTGTCTAGACAGGGTGTGCTGCAACCCACTTGAAATAGAATGCAATAACATTAGCTGTTCTATCTTTTATCTTCTTTTATTTGTTTTTCTTAATCTACATAATATCTGTCCTTTTCTGTTTGGAACTTGAACAGTAAATCTGGCTCTGGAAGACTGCTTATGATAAATCTTTTATTAAAATGCTTGTTGTGTCATATTCAGTCTTACCAGTTGTTCCAGGAAGCTTCACGTATTCTTTAGGAATGCTTTGATATATTTAACAGAACAACACGTCTGCAAAGTTTTGTCTGAAATCAAATATACTCCTGATACAAATGGTGTGCTATGTATTTGTGTACTGTGAAACATCAAGAAAAATTCAGACTGCCTGACAAGATCTCAATAAATCATTTATATCCTACTCTATTACACAATATGCTTGGAATTAGTCTATTATTTAATTGATACATGATGTACAGTGATGTAACATTTATTTTATTTTGATCTTTGAGGTACCTCTTATTCTGGCTATGAAGCCGCAGTATATTCAGCTGCATCATCCTATTACCAGCAGCAGCAGCAACAGAAACAGGCAGCAGCAGCAGCTGCTGCTGCTGCAACAGCTGCTTGGACAGGGACCACCTTTACTAAAAAGGCACCATTCCAAAATAAGCAACTGAAACCAAAGCAACCTCCCAAACCGCCCCAGATCCACTACTGTGATGTTTGCAAGATCAGCTGTGCTGGACCACAGGTACCTGTATTATGTAATATCCTGCTATATGCTTTAGTCATTATTTTTTCAGCTAAAAATATGTCCCCTTTAAGAATATTTGTTAATTTTTAAAGACCTGATTCTATACTTATACTCAAGGAATAATTAAATGAAAATGTATGCTATGATAGAAAGAGGCCATATGAGAAGACAAAAAGATACATCCCCTTAGCTTGTACAGAGAAGCTTTGGACTCCAGAAGTATTCTAAACTTTGAATTTTATTTTCTTTTTAACATAGCAGACTTCTTAGAAAATACTTTTTTCAAAATTTCGTGAATGGTTGTCAGTGTTTGATGCTGGCTAGAAGCCAGGCACTCATGAAACCCATTCACTTATTCTCCTCTAGAGGGGGAAAGAAAAACTAAAAGGCTCATGGGGTGAGATAAGAGAAAACACTCTAAGGGCAAAACAGGCTCAAAACTTAAAAGGTATAAAGAAAAATTTATTAACAGAATTAAAGAGGATAATGAGAACTAAAATAAACCTTTAGGACACCTTCCCCCCCCGAAGCCCTTCCTTCCTTCCCACCGACAGCGCAGGGAGACAAAACAAGGGGTTTTTAGTCAGTTTGTCACTTCTAAAAATCTTTCTTCAGTTTGCTTAGGGAGAGGAGTCTCTTCTGCTGTGCAGTGGGATCCTTCTCATGGGAGACAGTTCTTTGTGAACTTTTCCAATGTGGTTCTAATTTTCACGAGTAGCAGTCCCACCCAACCTGCTGCAATGCGCGTCCTTCCCACAGGCAAACAGTCTTCCCACAATTGTTTGTGTGGGTCATTTAATTCATGGGGTATAGTCTTTTAAGGATGAGCTGGTATAGTTTGGAAGCAAGTGTCCTCTTCCTCTATTCCTGGAAGCAAGGGTCTTCTCTCTCTGTTCAATTTTCTCACTAAATTACAGCTTTTCATCATTTGCATGCTCCAGGGTGAAGCTAAGCAAATAAAGTTCATTGCAAGCCTTGTTGAGATGGCAGCGGTCACGTGCCGCCGCCCCATCTGCGCTGATCCCGGCCATGCAGTCGCTCTGGCTGCCCCGGCCACCTGAGTGCTCCCAGTGCTGGTGCCGGCTGCATGGTCTCAGCGGCTGCGCCAGAAAGGGTCCCAGCCGTGCCAGGAAGGGGCACGGTGGCCCCCTCACCACCCCTCTGAGGAGAGGAAGAAAGAGAGCTTGCTCATGTTTTTTTTGTTCTTAAATATGTCATCACAGAGGCATTACTAACTTCTCTAATTGGGCCAGCCAATATGTCCATCTTCAGAGTCTTCAGGGATTGGCTCTGCTGGACATAGAAGTTTTGAGTAGCTTCTCTCTCAGAGGCAGCCTCTGTGGCTTCCTCTGCCCCCATTAAAAGCCATGTTGTGTTAAACTAACAGTGGTAATTCTGAAAATGTATTAATTTTATTCCAGCATCCCAGTTTAGTTTCAAAGGGGATACAAGTGCATAAAAAGTAGATATCGATTCATGAAGTGTTTGTGTGTGTGTTTGGCAAAGCAGTTCTTACTCTTTAGGTAAATTTGTCATTATTTTCCACCCTGTCTGCTCCATAGATTGCCAGTATTAGTATAGGAACAAATAACAACTTCTGTATTTTATTTTCAGCGCAGCTTTATTTATGTGCTACCTTTTTTAGAAATTACTTTTTTAGTTATCTGGATACATTTAATAACTGTGGTCTTGCAGTTTGAGAAAAATTCAAAATCAAGAATAATTTAATGCAATGTAGGAAAATGCAACTGAGTTTTCTGATCTTATCAGGCTTTCAATGGTAATATATGTTGACTGGTACTTGACTGAGGAAGTCAGAAGGTAGAGGAGTAAAGACCATATTGTATTACCTAAAAGTGGAATCCTGGTGGTGAAGAAAATATCTTGGTTTTGGAAGTGGCCTGTTTATGCCTTAAAACATGTCATAGGGAAGCAATGTTCAGTGTAGGATGTATTTTTCATACAAAGCATGTGTTTTATGCTGTGCTCTATATTACATGTATACACATGAATGATGAATGAGCAGTACAAAACCAGCTGTGTGTATTTTTTATTTAAACAGACTTATAAAGAACACTTGGAAGGCCAGAAACACAAAAAGAAAGAAGCAGCATTAAAAGCTTCCCAGAACACCAATAACAACAGTACTTCTGCTCGTGGAACTCAGAATCAGTTGCGCTGTGAGCTTTGTGATGTGTCTTGTACAGGAGCAGATGCTTACGCTGCCCATATCCGTGGAGCCAAACATCAGAAAGTAAGAACTTTCTCTTGTCTGTATTATACAAGTCAGTCATATATTTCTTCCCATAATTTTTCTCATCTTAGGAGAAAATATGCAGAAAAAATAGAATTAGAATTTTGTTTAAAAACATTTAGTTCTGCTTTTTGTTTCAAAATTATCTTTAAGCTCACTATTAGAAAGGCCTTGTTGGGAGAAAGGGGGAAAACATTGCCACAGCATCAAGAAGAGGATGTATTGGCAAAGGTATGTAAATTGTAGGAAGAAGGTATAGAGTAAGACGGGGAAAAGTGTCAATGAGGACATGCAGTGGCATGCTTGTGCCCCCTAACACTTTTCAAGACTTCTCTTGACATTCTTATTTGATGCTGTGAAGCTCTTTGTGCTTTGAAACACTGAAAACTGAATCAGTGGCAAGAGACAGGATTATGTGTCACTTCTTGGTATTTCTTGAAAAAAAAAAAAAAAGCATATGGAAACAAGGAACAATGTCCTGTAGTAGATTTTATGAGTATGTTTAAAGAGTTTTGGTAAGCATGCTTTCCCTATTGTCTGTGTGCAGTTAGGTGAGCATTTTAGAATAAAGACTGCGAGCTGCACTGTGAACCCCTGTGAGCTGTGTTCTAAATTTGGTCATACGACAATAAATGGAATGGCGCAGTGTAGAATGTGTGTTTAGATATTACAGATTTTCATCAAAGCTGTGGAATTATAAATGTAAGTAACAAAGTATTAATATTCAGCTTTTATAGCCCTTTGTATCTTGGTACACTGTACAAAGTGGCATTGGTAATATCATTCCTATTCAAGTAAATAAATCTCAGCAAATTTAAAATAATTTTCCGAATATTATTTTGTGTTAGTAGAAGAACAAAAATTATAATTTACGTAGAGTTGCCTAGTGTTTGTTTTTTCATTAATGAAGTTGAGTCGTTAAATTTTTGGGTTGTGCCCAGTAACTCCATAGGTATATGGAGTACAATAATATATTATCTTTGTATATTTGGATGTCCATTTCTCTTCCTCATAGATAGTTGCTAACTAATGCTAGGTTAGGCTGTCATCAGTGTAAAAATGAAATCTCAAAAGACTCTTTCTTTGGTACACTGAAGAATCTTGTGCATTCTAGTGGAAAAAAAAACAATCTGGAAGAGTTGCTTGAACTTAAATTAGTAATATTATGTGACATTAATATGCCTGTATTCTGATGAGGAACATGCTTAAAATAAGAATAGAAAGCTAAGAAGTGTATGTATACATTTGTGTGCATATCATAGAATTATTTAGGGTGTAAAAGCCCTCTGAGATCAACTCCAACTGTTAAATTAACACTGCCAAGTCCACCGCTAAACCATGTCACATCTAATCACCACACCTACATGTCTTTCATGACTTTTAAATCCCTCCAGGGATGGTGACTCAACCACTTCCCTGGGTAGCCTCTTCCAATGCTTGACAACCGTTTCAGTGAAGGAATTTTTCCTAATATCCAATCTAAACCTTCCCCAGCACAACTTGAGGCCATTTTCTCTTGTCCTATCTCTTGCTACATGGGAGAAGAGACCAACCCCCACCTGGCTACAGACTCCTTTCAGGAAGTTGTAGAGAGTGATAAGGTCTCCCCTGAGCCTCCTTTTCTTCAGGCTAAACAACCCTCAGCCACTCCTCATAGGACTTGTGCTTTAGACCTTTTACCAGCTTTGTTGCCCTTATTTGGATGCACTCTACCACCTCAACATCTGTTTTGTTTTGAGGGGCCCAAAACTCAACACAGGATTTAAGGTGTGGCCTCACCAGTGCCAAGTACAAAGGGACAGTCACTTCCCTAGTCCTGCCAGCTGCACTATTTCTGTTACAGGCCAGGATGTCATTGGCCTTCTTGACCATCTGGGTACATGCTGGCTCATGTTCAGCTGACTGTAAGCCAAGACTCCATGGTCCTTTTCCACTGGGCATCTTTCCACCTGCTCTTCCTCAAGCCTGTAGCGCTGCAGGGGGTTGTGACCCAAGTGCAGGACCTGGTACTTCACCTTGTTGAACCTGATTGTGTACATGTATTTGCATTAAAGACATATCTAGCAGATTTGTATTTTTTTAGTGCTACTTTCAAACCCAGTCTCTAGTTTTCATTTTGCATATTTTGTTCTTATGGACTACATGCATTGCTTTTTCAGGTGATGTTCAGCTGTCACCAAAAAGAAGTATTATTCTATCTCAAGTGTGTTGTAAAAAGGCCTCTGCTTATTACTTCTAAGAATAAGCACATACCTCTTAACTTTCAAGGAGATAAAGAGTGCTCAAATATGCCTTTTGCATCCTCCTTAACTCTTTATGCAGGTGTACTTTAACAAAAAGAAAAGAAAGCCTTTGTCTAAGGAATATCTTCAGTTTTGCTAGGTAACTTGGAAAGTCAGAATAAATATTCTTAAAATGTAGTGATGAAAAGAGACAGTGTTGAATCTGAATTAAATAACCTATTTACAAATCTTATTTGGAACTAAAATAGTTCAACATGCTACAGTTTTTGGAGGGAGAATAAAAAGCAACCAGGCAACAAAACAGTCACGTTGGAAACATTTTTGCTCAAACTGTTTCTTGAGTTTTACTGGCTTGTGAATTTATTGACTTTCTGTTCTCATCTACACAGCTTTTGGAGTAAATGTCTGAATTTCTAGGGGAAATAAGCAACCTGAAATAACTATTAACTATTTCCTCATTACAGATGATAAGAACTTTTGCATGTCCCTTTTTTTTCCTCCTGAGATCACTTTTAGTAAAGAGGAAATAACTTTAAAATAAAATAAAAATATCAATAGTGATACTGATGTTTCTTTTAAAGCTTCAATAATCTATAACAAGTTCAATTTTTTTATAGCTACCCCAGGGAGATAATAGTATTAATTTCTTGTTATTTTTATAGGTAGTAAAGTTGCACACAAAACTTGGCAAACCTATTCCTTCAACTGAACCAAATGTGGTTTCCCAAGCTGCAACTTCAACATCCACATCTGCTTCTAAACCAACTGCCTCTGCTTCAAATATAGCAACTAGCAGCAGTACTGTGAACTCTTCTGTTGCATCCTCTGCAGTGAAAATTCTTACTCCCACGGCAAATGCACCACTTAACACTGTGTCCAACAACAAAACATCTTCAACCGCTGCTAATATAGCTGTAAAGAAAATATCTCCACCAAAAATAAACTTTGTTGGCAAGTACAGAAGTCAGTCTTTATTTTGAAACCTAACCTATTCTATATTTTTTAAAAGATTTTAGTGCAACAAGTACAAATATATTTAGTTTACTTTTGCATGAGTAATTCTGTTGTGTTTAAGGGAATTATTACTGATGGGGAAAATAAGAGTGTGTATAAAAATTTTGCTTCACAGTTTATACTGTTTTCTGCCCTTTTGTCTTCACCTGACCTCTCCTGGAGGCTTCTCCCACCTTCAGAAAAAGTCTCATACCTTTGGTTTCTTATGTAGTAGCTGCTGGAGTATTGCAGATTATAGTCCAGTTGCTTCTAATTTCAGTTTGCAGCCTGGCCTGTTAAGACAGCCTGCAGTATGTTGGCAGTTGGTAACTGGGAAACTGAAACATTGTTGTAATACTGGAAATTTACCAGTGGAAACATTTGAAATACGCATGACAGACATTTAGAGGCAGAAAGCAGTTGTTCAACAGTAAGCTAACTTGCTCTTGAAGGAAAGACCTATGCAGTTGTAACACTGAAAGTATGCTGCCTTTGTTAGTACCTCAAAATCTTTTAATGCTTGTACTTTCTTGGATCCATTTGCAAAAAGAAAACAAATTTGATGACCAAAAAAAAAAAAATATTTGCTGAGTTGTTCCCATTCAGTCCTATCTCTTGAAAAAGCATGAAAATGAATGATGACAATTACAACTATATAAAGCAAAAGATTTCTTGCTAAAATAAAAAACTAGGTGTTTAAATAAGGGGTTTTTTAGCTTTTTTTGAAAAAACCAAAAACTTTAATAGTATTTAAAAATGTTTGGATTAACTAATTTTCAGACTGATAATGCTTTGACCGGAACATTGATACTTGCAAATAAACTCTTCAGTTTGCACATCATGTATAATTCTTGTTTTATGAAAGTTAGAGATTTAACTTTTTTGATTTGTAGGTGGTAATAAACTTCAGACAACAGGAAGTAAACTGGAAGAAATGAAATCAGCTGAAAGTGTTAAAGCAACAACTGCTGCTACAGTACAAACACAGGAAGTAAAACCAGACACAGCAGCTGAACCAGTGACACCTACGACTCTTGCTGCCTTGCAAAGTGATGTCCAGCCAGTGGGCCATGACTATGTGGAGGAGGTATTGATATGAAAACATGGATTATTTTTCAGTTGTTATATGGAGAGAGGTTCTAGTCCCTTCATCATCTTTGTGGCCTTTCATTGGACTCTCTCTCTAGTATGTCCATGTCTCTCTTGCACTGGGGAGCCCAGAACTGGACACAAGACTCCAGGTATGACCTCACCAGTGCTGAATTAGAAGTTAGAGAGGAAGGATCAACTCTCTCAACCTGCTAGCAATACTTTGTTGAATGCAGCCTGGCTTGCCATTTGCTGCCTTTGCAGCAAGGGCACATTGTTGACTCAAGTTCAACTTAGTGTTCACCAGGACCCCCAGGGCCTTTTCTGTCAAGCTGCTTTCCAGTTGGGTGACCTGCAGCATATATTGGTACATGAGGCTGTTCCTCCCCAAATGCAGGACTTTGTACTTCTCCCTGTTGAACTTCACAAGGTTCCTGTCAGCCCCTTTCTTCAGCCTGATGAGATCGCTCTGGATAGCAGCTCAACCCTCTGGCATATCAGCCACTGTGTTCAGTTTTGTGTCATCAGCAAACTTGTTGAGAGTGCACTCTGCCCAATCACCAGACCAATAATGAGTACGTTAAACAGAATTGGACCCAACATTGAGCCCTGGGATACCCTGCTAGCTACTGGCCTTCAACTAAATTTCATTCTACTGATCACCACCCTCTGGGCCTTGCCATTCAGCCAGCTTTTGATCCATCTCACTGTATACTTATCCAGTTCTTACATCAACAGTTAGTCTATGAGGATATTATGATGAGACTGTGTCAAAAGCCTTACTGAAGTCCAGGTAGACAACATCAACTGCTCTCCCCTCATCTACCAGGCCAGTCACTTTATTGCAGAAGTTTATCAAGTTGATCAAGCATGACTTTCCCTTGGTGAAGCCATGCTGACTACTGATGATGATTTTCTTGTCCTTAATGTGCCTGGAACTGGTGTCTAGAATTAGGTGCTCCATCACCTTCCCAGGGACTGAGGTGAGGCTGACTGGCCTGTAGTTCCCTGGGTCCTTCTTGAAGATAAGAGTGACAAGGCACTGAATCTGCAAAGGCTTGTGCATATGTTTACATTTTTGTATTGTGCATGTTTCTTTTGACCTCAGTGGGGCATTCTTCATGTTGGTGGCATGAGACATGTGGATGAAATCTGATGTAAATTTTTCATCATTTGTAATTATTCAACTCATTATGTTTGGGCTCAAGTTTAAAGCTGTGAAAGAACTTTATTCGTTGACAAACACAGTGGTATGTCTGTCAGAATTGAAAATTCTATTTTGCCTTTTTTTCAGTTCCTGTGTGAAGTTTTAAGCATGTTTTGAGATGGGTAGACATTATCCAGTGTCACTGAATTTGATTAATTTTTAAATCAGCTTTTGTTTAAAAAAAAAAAAAGTAAATGTGTTTTATAATTTTTATTTTCCAGGTAAGAAATGATGAAGGAAAGGTGATCCGTTTTCACTGTAAACTTTGTGAATGCAGTTTTAATGATCCTAATGCCAAAGAGATGCACTTAAAAGGGAGGCGACACAGACTTCAGTATAAGGTTGGTAAAAATGCTAATACTTTTATCTGAAAATCTACCAGATGTCAGCTGACTGATTACATGTTCTTATATTTAAAGACTAGTCAGAAGTAGGTGCTCTGAGTAAACAGCATATAAAAAAAGCTAGGGAAATATATTTCTTAGGGAATATAGTTGTTTTGGTTTAGGGCAAATTTGGGGAGAAACTTTTAAGTGGGATCTCTTTAGAAAGCAAATCTAACCGGCTTCTGTCTTAGCTGGTTTGGGAAAAAAAAAATTTTGGCAGAAAGTGGAAAAAAATTGTTTATTTAACAAGCAAAGCACTCCCCAGCACAACAAATGAACAATACTAAATAACAAAACCTCTTGCTGTTCTGAAGAGATGATGAATTCAGAGTCTCTCCCGTGGGCTGTAGCTCAGCTCGCTCAGTTGCTGTCAGTTTTTCTGGCGCTGGGAAATGCTGGGCCCAGGCCAGGTTTGGTGGGCTACAGGTTTGAGTTCCTGGTGCTTTTCTGGGTTTTTAGTCTAGAGCAAGTTTAAACAGTTTTAAAGAAAAGGACTGGGGGAAAAAAACTACAGTCTGGAGAACTTCTTTGCTTCAGCTAGCCAAAAACTAACATAAAGCAAGAGAGATCTGTCCTACTGTCTGCACTGCAGACAACACAGGCTGTGTGAAGGAAAACTGAAAACTTATGTTTTATGTTTTAAATCTTATGTTTTAAAAACAACCACCTCGGACACTCCACTGCTTCTTTTTCAATTTTATATCTAGTTTTAAAGGTGCAAAACTTATTTCTGAGCTAAACAGACAAATGGGGATACAATTCAGCATCAACCCAGGACTTTAGTCTTTAAAGTTGTAACGCAGACTGAAACTGTGTTTTCGTTTTGGTGTTTATTTAAACATTCTGAACATTGCTTTCAGGCATTTTTTTTCAACATTAAAATATTGTACAATGCCTGCAAGCAATAGTAGATGCTTTGTTGTTTACCGTAAATTTCAAATGCTCGATGTTTTTGGCAGGATAAACCACATAAACCCCTTATGGAGACATTTGAGAAACTAGTATTTCCAGATATTTTAATCATGAATGGAGAGACACCTATAGTGAGACATGGAGTGCATTTTCATTATTATAAGATTATATAAGAAGAATTTAGTATGGTCACAGGAGATACAATGGGCCTGCATAATCATGAAAGGGATGAAAGAAGAGGAAAAAATTGCCAGAAAAATGTATTTAGTGACTTATGATTATGCTCCAGTATGAGGGACCCTTCAGGAACAGGGCATCAAGAAGCACACTGCAGTTAAGATGAAATGTCTTTTTTCAGGCTATATTGTAATCATCCTGCTATAGAATGAACAGCAAAATAATTAGTATTTCATGTAACATTTTAATCTTAGATAGTTTTGTTCTCACATTGCTGAAAAAGGAACTCATTCTATATGTAGTACATTGCTGTTTCTTTCCTTTAAAATACCAGACACAGATTTTTCTTCTTCAGCTGTTCATTCAGTGCAGTTCTAAAACTGCATTTTACTCCCCTTGATTTTATCGTAGACCAGTAGTGTGTGCTAAACGTGTCAGAAGAACTCCATAACCTTGAGATGATAAGAGGAAAACCAACATTTTGTTTGTTATTTTTCTGAACTAGAAAAAAGTAAACCCAGATTTACAAGTAGAAGTAAAGCCCAGTATTCGAGCAAGAAAAATTCAAGAAGAGAAGATGAGGAAACAGATGCAGAAGGAAGAATACTGGAGAAGGCGAGAAGAGGAAGAACGCTGGAGGATGGAAATGAGGTAATGCATTCTGTTTTATCAACAAATGAGACAAAGTTGCAATCAGATTATCTAAAATTAACTCTTCTTCTGTAATAACCTGTTTTGAATACTTGTTTTGGGAACTCTATACTTTCTTGTTTTAAATTAAGTTGTCATTATCTCTCAGGTTGTTTTGGGTTTTGTTTTGTTTTGGGTTTTTTGTTCAATCTCTCTGAGGAATGTAGACTCACTAGAATTATTTGCTATGAATTCAGACCTGCTTTCAAAATAACCGTTCATTTTAAGAACCCTCTGGAATTCATTGGTATTTGTTCTTGATTACTAGAAATGAGTTAGTGAAAACATCCAAGAATTTATTTAGAATGGTTGGAAGTATCTGCTATATAAAGAGGACATTTTGATGCACTTCAGGCGATATGAAGAGGACATATACTGGAGGAGAATGGAGGAAGAGCAACATCACTGGGATGACCGTCGCAGAATACCAGATGGAGGATATCATCATGGTCCTCCAGGACCTCTAGGCCTGCTGGGAGTTAGACCAGGAATGCCTCCTCAGCCCCAAGGACCAGCCGTGAGTTTCTTAGCTTGAAGGAAAAAAAACGAAAAAGAAATACTTACCAAGAGGCACAGTTAAGAACTATAAATTATTCAGTGCTACTTCAGTTGTCTTCAGCGTTTCTTAATAAAGGATATGGAAAAGTGAAGAAAAAATTATATACTAATGAAACTCTGTAGATGGACCTGTCTTTCAAAATAAGGCCACTTATATGACAAAAGGTTGCCTTGAAGACAAATATTGTTTCTTCTGAAATACAAGTCACTCTGAATTTGTATACTACTTCTTATTTAATTGCATTATACTTTTATTTATCTAATTGTGGACAAATGTATGGATAAAAAGTGGTTGGATCATCAGTCCCAGAGAATAATGGTTTAGTGGTGGGCCGTACTCTACCTGGAGGTCAGTAAAAAAGTGCAGTGCTGCATGTGTTTATCCTGGGATTTGTCTCATTAGCACCTTATCAATGATCTGAAAGGTGATGGAGTGAGTGCATGATCATCAGGTTTGCAGCTGACATGAAACCGAATTGGTTCCAAATACAGAGAACAGTTGATACATTTGAGAGCAGGGCTGCCATCCAGCATGACCTAGGCAGACTGGAGGAATGGACCAACAGGAACTTTATGGAATTCTGCAAGGACAAATGCCTAATGCTGCACTTGGGAGGGCATAACCACTTGCACCGAAAGGCTGGGTATCAGCCCTGCTGAAAGGCATCTGGGATTCCTGGCAGATAGTAAGCTGAATGTGAACCAACCATGGGCCCTGGCAGCAAGCAAGGCTAATAGCATCCTTGGTGATATTAACAGGAGCATAATCAGTAGATAAAAGGAAGTTATCCACTTTCATGAGACCCAAACTGCAATACTGCATTCAGTTTTGGACTTTTCAGTACAAGACAGATACTGATAAACTCTAGCGGGTTCAGTGTGTGGCTACTGGGATCAGGGGTCTGGAGTGTGCCCTGTGAGAAGAGACTTGAGGGATCTGGGACTGTTCAGCCTGGAGAAGAGAGCTTCAGTGGGATGTAATAGCTTTCTAATACTTGTGCAGTATAAAGACAATGGAGCTCTTTACAGTGAGAGGGTGAGATATACCAGCTTAAGCTGACACAAAAAAGGTGCAAACGGAATACAGGACTTTTTTTCTTTTTTTCTCCACACAGATGTTGTGAAGCTCCATCTTTGGCGGTTTTCAAGAACCGACTGGATGAAGCTCTGAGCAACATGATATAGTCTTATAGCTGACCATGGTTTCCACAGGAGGCTGGACTAGAGGACCTCCTGAGGTCCCTTTCTATTTGAATTCTTCTGTGATTCTATGAAAGCAATCATGAATACTTTATTTTGCATCAGTATGCAAGTATTTCCCAGTTAACAGAAAGACAATAGATATTTATGTTGGGGAGGTATTTTTGTGCCTGGGTTTTCCCAATTTGCTTATTTTTTTATACATCTCATATTTTTTTTCTGATATGATTGATTGTGATCAGTATAAGTTATTAAGGATACTTCAGTTTGTGTTTCTTTACATCTCAATAATTTGAGGTTTGAATATTCTGTTGTTTATCCACATTTGTTTTTTGGTCACATATCACCTGTGAACATGAAAGTACATAATAGAATTATAGAATAGTTTGGGTTGGAATGGACCTTAAAGATCATTTAGTTCCGACCCCCTACCATCGGCAGGGACACCGTCCACTAGACCAGGTTGCTCAGAGCCACATCCAACCTGACCTTGAACACTTCCAAGGATGGGGCATTTACAACTTCTCTGGGCAACCTGTTCCAGGGCCTCACCACCCTCACAGTACAGAATTTATTCCTAATATCTAATGTAAACCTATCCTCTTTCAGTTTAAAGCCCTTGTCTTTTCACTACATGCCCTTGTAAAAAGTTCCTCTCCAGCTCTCTTGTAGGCTCCCTTTAGGTACTGGAAGGTGCTCTAAGATCTCCCTAGAGCCTTCTCTTATCCAGGCTGAACAGCCCCAGTTCTCTCAGCCTGTCTTCCTAGGAGAGGTGCTCCAGCCCTGTGATCATCTTGGTGGCCTCCTCTGGACTTGCTCCAGTAGGTCCACATCCTTCTTATGCTGAGATTGCCAGAGCTGGATGCAGTACTCCAGGTGGGGTCTCATGACAGCAGAGCAGTCACCTGCCTTGACCTGTTGTGTACCCAAATTTCAGAAATGTGCTTTTTCATTTGTTTAGCCCCTACGCCGCCCTGACTCCTCTGATGACCGCTATGTGATGACCAAACATGCAGCTATATATCCAACAGAGGAGGAACTTCAAGCAGTCCAAAAAATTGTTTCTATTACTGAACGTGCTTTGAAACTTGTTTCTGACAATATGACTGACCATGAAAAAAGCAGGAGCAAAGAGGGAGATGACAAAAAAGACAGCAGTAAAGACAGGTATATTTTTTTTCCTTATTATTTTCAAAGAATTTTATGAGTATTTTCTGAATCCATTTTATGTTTTTCCTTGTACTGTTATCAGTGCTTTCAGGAATTCTGTTCCCTTCAGATTTTGATATGGTATATATCACTGTGGCCTCAAGATTATATGGAATACTGCTATATTATTTAATTTTTATGTCTTCATGTTTAGTTTTATGATTTTTATAGTATTTTAAATGCAGCTTTTAACTATAATTCACAGAGCTTTGAAAGGAGTTTTACGGGTGGGCGTTTTGGCTAAAGGTTTGTTACTCCGTGGAGACCGAAATGTCAGTCTTGTTTTGTTATGTGCTGAGAAGCCTTCAAAGATGTTACTTGGTTTTATTGCTGAAAGTCTTCCCAAGCAACTTGCAGTAAGTAATATTTAGATTTTTTAATTTGAATTTTGGTAAAAATACTGTAAAAGTCTGTCCTCAAGTCAAATGTCTGTAGGGCTGACTGTGCTGCATTTCATAGCTCAGGTACAGTTTCTTTTAATTTTCTGAGTGTTTGTGTCTGAATTCAGGGACTATGCTGTATATTTTGCTTTCTGTGTATTACATCCATACAAGTGTCTAGGCGCTTATGCTAGCAGAGTAGTATCAATCATCATTTAATAGATTTCCTTCATCTGGGAAATAGAAATGAGCAGAAGAAAGACTATTATCCAGTTACCAGCAGCGATAGAGGTAATTTGTGTGGTGTTACAGGAAGCTTGCACTGCCTGAAGGTCAAAGTTCTCCATTAATGCCAGTCTCTTTGTCCTTGTTTTGTTTCCAGTTTGTATGTATCAGTGCTTTGTAGTCCCAGACGTAAACTAAGTCTTGTGTGTTTTTTTTTAATTTGGCACTAAAAGAAAAGTACATGTAATTTTTAACCATTCAGCAAAATTCATATAAACCATTTGCTGTATTTCTACAAGAAATGAAAGTACAGAATAAAGTTTTTAGCTTCAGTGCTATCTACTAAATAAAGCCTGTCCACTATTGTTATAGGATGCTTTTCACAGCATTAGTACTTCAATGCAGTCTGGTAAAATGCTCAACAGAATCAGTGGCATGGTAGAAGCATTAGCAGGATCAGATTAATTAGAAAATAATCTTGGGTTTTCTCTTGTTTGAAATAACAGAAGAAAAAACCTGACATCTTGGTCTGGCTTTGTGAAGAATTCACTTGTCCCTCTAGTTTGTGGAAGAAGGTGATAGAGGTGCCTACAGCTTTATTTTGGGGGTATTTAGAGTTATTAAATCTAGTCACAAGAAGCAATTCCGAGTAACCACCTTGTTACTCTTGCTGCTTTTTCCCCCTGGTGTTAATCTTGTCCTTTGTTCTCATCAGAGGATGTTGTGATAGCCAAGTATAGAATGTGACTTGCAGTACTCATCTTGTAACTGCAAGCTTGAAGAACCACCACTGCATCTTTGTGCTTTTTAAAGGCTCCTATGTTCCAATGAGAAAAATATTCAACTGGCATTTGAAGTGGCACTGAGGCTTTTATTTATCTCAAATGCTGTCAAGATTCTTGTTATGTAATTTACTTATATGAATTTCACTTGGTTGTTTTTTTTCTCGTTTGCACACTTGGCAACTGCTGTGTGTTTTCATTAATGATTTGGAAACAGTATGCAAGTCCATATATATGTATTAATTGTGTATACTGTTGTTTCTTTGAATTCAGAGGTATTTGCTTCATATAATTATATTGCGTTTCTGCCTTTCTGTTAAAAAAGACTATGTTGAAATCCATTTTCTTCCCCTTACTTTTCTTGACCACATACTAATAGAAACTTCTGTTTCTTGATATTTAGGTAATAAGTCCTGAGAAATATGATATCAAGTGTGCAGTCCCAGAAGCAGCGATAATTTTAAATTCATGTGTGGAACCCAAAATGCAAGTTACTATCACACTAACATCTCCAGTCATTCGGGAGGAGAACATGAGGGATGGAGGTTGGGAAGTTGTTAAAGATTTTACTTCTATCTATTCTGCTTAAGATGGCATTGAGATCCTAGAAGGCAACATGCTGGCATAACTAATGTACATGATCAAAATCTTGGTTTTCAACAAGCAGTTTTGGTAGGGAACAATTTCCTATAAAAAATGCTTATATGATGCATTTAATTTTTAAAAATTTTAACTTAAAGTTCAACCTCAGCTTTCTGGAAAAGGTATAAACTTGATTTTTTTTCCCCCTCTTATAACATAGGGAAAACTAAGTATTTTATAACAAGTGGCTATAAACTGGCTTTCTAATGCAGTGCTGCCCTAAAAGAAAGATCACATTTTCAAGTTTTAGCTGGATCAGTATTACCATCATTTACATATTCCAAATAGCAGCACCACTTAAAACGTACTTTTATAATATTTTTTGATGGTAGCAGTGCTTATAATTTTAAAAAAAGATGTAATTTTTTTCCAGCATTCTGAGGTTGCTTTTTGGCCTGGAGTTATTTTTTAATATATTTAGGCTCCTGATATTGCAACCAGTCTTCTATCCAACTGGCAAACTCATACTAGGAAAATAAGAAATGGCTTTGTCATTTGAGCTGTAGCAGAAAGTGGAGTTTGTAAATAAAATTACATTTCTGAAGTTTACAGTTTCTCTGGTGCCAGCAATGTTGCTTTACAGTCTGTTTTGTAATGCTTTCCAAGCTTTAAAAGCTTTTAAGCCAACAAGCATGATTAATGTTTACAGTACATTGGTTCCTTTTGTTTACGGGTCAGATAAAATTAACTTTTGTTTCCTTTTAATCCTGTATTTTCATAGTTGAAAGAGATCATTGCAAACAGGGTTCTGGTGTTTGACAGTGAACCTACATATACCAAATTTGAGGCTGTCTTAACACTTCTATGCAGGTTGAAAAAAATTGTATATATGTATACTTGTGCTTGTGTATATATGTTTTTATATAAGCCACAGAGATTTTATTTCATCTCATCATTACATGTCCTCTAAATTACTTGAGATTTTTATATTGCATTAGTAAATGTTCTGTAGCTGTGACTAATGCGTTTTAAGCAAGCTGTATTAAGTCATCCTCCATAATCAGAAAGAAAAATGTCAAGATACATTCTCTAGTTTGGATGACTTCTGAAGAGTCATAAAGAGTGCTTTGTATGTGATTTTTGAGCTTTACATATTATTCCTAGATATAGAGTCTTTGTACATAGACTGTCACACCCAACCAGTTTACTTGTTTTTTGAAAATCTTAGGTATAACATGACTTTTAATTTGTCTGTGCTGAATCAGACTTCATGTATTATTTAAGCTCATAAAGAATGCTTTAAAATATTTAATTATTAAATTACATTAAGCATTAAATTAAATTAACCTTAAACACCATGTTTGTTTATTAACATACTGTGAAAAAGTGCAATACTGATCCTGCCACAATACTAAATTTCCATTTACTGGCATAAAATTCTATGATGTAGACTAAAAAGAAAACAAATTTGAAATTATTATGATCAATCTCTTAATTTATGCCACCTAAAGGAAACAAATCTGTACTTTTGTCTGACCCACACTTGAGTTAAAATGAGTTTATTCACTGCTGGAGTACTGCCTCTAGGCAAGCAAAATCAAGTTAGATTTCAAGACACTGAGCAGTATAAAAAGTTCACTTTTGAAGATAGAGCAAATAGAAGACGGAATTGCAAATTATTGCAGCAAAGAAGACCTTATTATGAAGACTTCTGTTTATTTGCTGCAGTGTAATAGTATGTGTTTGTGTTTTTTCTTACTGCAGCTCCTCATGCTCTGTGTATTACAATGGTTTAAATGTTTTTTAATATTATTTTTAGCCTGCAGTTTGAGTAAAGGTGAGGCTGAGAGTCGCATGAGGAATAGTAACATGTTTGATGTGTAATAATCCCATTACACGATAAAAGGCTAAAAAAACCCAAACCAAAACCAATGTGAAATAAAGTTGTTAACCACATTGCTACTGTTCCTTACAGTATTGTGCATTTGACAGTTTACCAAATCTGATATATTCAAAGGGCTCTAACCCAGCTGTGGAGTCTTTCCTTCAACAAAGTGTACATATTTATAAAAGCATATATATAATGTGCCCATGTGTCTTGTCCTTTTTTATCCTTAGCTAACAACCCCAGTCCTAAACTTTCTAGAAAAGGGTCTTGATTCCTGTCAGGGGTTGCTACCAAGACATCGGAAGGATTTTTGACCAAGGGTTTCTAAAGCTCAGTGTCACACCTGCCATACTTTACAAAGGAGGGGTTTGGATGCATAGTCCTAAGACCTACTGTTACTTTGGGTTTTTGTCTTTCTGTCTTTGTCTCTATCCTAGAGTTAAGCAGTGTTCACACTAGTTTTCAAATAGTTGACTGGGTAAAATGTATTTTGCATAACAAAACTTAGTAAAATTGGCATACCTGTTAACTTTTAATGATGAAGTAGTGTGGACACAGCATTTCTAACTGAAGATTAACCCCTTATATTTAGGGTAGTAATAAATTAAGTTATATAGGGTATGAATTTGTGCTTGTATTTTGTAAATTAATTCAACTTTTTTTGTCTTAGCTCAACAGGGTAGTAGGTTAGGCATCTGAATTTAGTTAAAGACTATTTAAGGGGTTAATCCTGAAATGTAAAACAGATGCAAAAATTCACAGATTAAGTATTACAAGAGTTTCCTTGATACATTTTTTTCCAGTCAATGCATTCTCAATGCAATTAGGTGTCTTGCAACTTCTTAGTCTTTTTATGTTTCACGGATATTCATATGATACCTAGTAGTAGCACATTTTAGATTGACATTTCCAGCACTGAGTATGATTCTCTTCTGTGTGCTTAAACTGTAATTCTTTTCAGTAAAATTATTTTCCAAACTGAAATTTTTTTGAGTTAGAAGTAATTGGAGTTTCAAATTATGTAGTGAGTTATTGTGATAAAAGTTTGCACAGTATAATCTATTCGCATAGTAGCTTTAAAAGAATGTAAAAAATGGACTGATTAGGCTACTGGACAGAAGAGACATTTTTAATTTCTCAACCTTATTTTGCCTCTTATTTTCCTGCTGTGAATTTTCTCTAAATGTACTCCTTGTCGTTTTATATGCAAGTTTTACTTGTTTCATCCATTATCTTACCTGGCACCCCTCTTGTATAGGTGTCGGTTTGATTTTTGTTTTGTTTTAAATGAAATGTCATTTTAAATGTCTTCATTTGCTGTGTAAATACCTTGTTGGTTCAGTTATTCTTCTTTCCACTTTAACATATAGTCCATAAGTTTAAACATCTGTTTGAGAAGATACCTATGTTCTTAGCTTTGTTCTTATTTTGAAATCTTCCTCCTTTTAGCCCCATGCAGAGCAATGGGATTATCCTATTAAAAAATGCCCAAATCTGAATGGAGTACTTCAGATTTAAGTTTTGCAAAGTTATAGAACCATGTTCATTCATGGATTTTTAGTTCTCTCTAAAGTACTTACTAGTTAAAGTAGCCTACTAGTTAAAGTAGCCTACTATTTATTTTGCATTTGTGTATAAATAGGTGGTTTCTGGGCTGTCTCTCTGCAGCATCCCTACTTGCTGACATGTTTCATGAGACTAATATATATAATTTCTATTCTCAGAGTTACCTAACTTTATATCTTGCTGGAGTAAATTATATTCCATTTAGGCAGCTCCTGTGAAATGAGTGCCATTGAATGAAGGCTTTTTCTTTCATCTTGTCTGGAGTATCAGCAGTTATGCTGCCAGTATACTCTGTCACTAGTCACAATAGCAATTTTCATAATTAGTAAAACAAAATAATTTTTAAAGTGATCATTACATTATATCCCTACAATTTTTAAAGTAATTTGAAAGTACCATTTCATATTGTTCAGTGGTTGCAGTTTCATTGATTTAAACCATTTCCAAAAGGGCCTTGTGGTCTTTTCCATTTTGGTAACAAAGCAATCTGCTTTGTAATTAATCGTTTTCTGAACATGTAAATATAAAAGATCTACCATATTTTAGAATAATAGAATCATAGAATCATTTAGGTTGGAAAAGCCCTTCAAGATCATCAACTCCAACTGTTAAACTAACGCTGCCAAGTCCACTGCATCTACAGTGCCACATCTACACTTGTTTTAAATCCCTCCAGGGATGGTGACTCAACCATTTCCCTGGGTAGCCTCTTCCAATGCTTGGCAACTCTTCTCGTGAAGAAATTTTTCCTAATATCCAAACTAAACCTCCCCAGCACAACTTGAGGCCATTTCCTCCTGTCCTATTGTTTGTTATTTGGGAAAAGAGACCTACAACCTCCTTTCGGGTAGAGTGATAAGGTCCCTCCCAAGCTTCCTTTTCTCCAGGATAAACACCTCCAGCTCCCTCAACCATTCCTCATAAGACTTGTGCTTTAGACCTTTTACCAGCTTTGTTGCCCTTATTTGGATGCACTCTACCACCTCAACATCTGTTTTGTTTTGAGGGGCCCAAAACTCAACACAGGATTCAAGGTGTGGCCTCACCAGTGCCAAGTACAAAGGGACAGTCACTTCCCTTGTCCTGTCGGCTGCACTATTTCTGTTACAGGCCAGGATGCCATTGGCCTTCTTGGCCACTTGGGCACACGCTGGCTCATGTTCAGCTGCTGTCAACCATCGTCCCCAAGTCCTTTTCTGCCAAGCAACTTTCCAGCCAATTGTACCCCCCAGCCTGTAGTGCTGCATAGGGTTGCTGTGACCCAAGTGCAGGATCTGGCATGTGGCCTTGTTGAACCTCATACTGTTGGCCTTGGCCCATCAATCCAGCCTGTCCAGATTCCTCTGCAGAGCCTTCCTGCCCTCGAGCAGATCAACACTCCTACTCAACTTGGTGTCATCGGCAAACTTTCTGAGAGTGCACTCAATCTCCTCATCCACATCATTGATAAAGATATTAAACAGGACTGGCCCCAGTATTTACCCTTGTCGGGGAACCTTGCTAGTGACTGACCACCAGCTGGATGTAACTCCATTCTTCACCACTCTCTGGGCCTGGCTGTCCAAACAGGTTTTTACTCAAGAAAGAGTGCACCTATCAGTCATGGGCAGTCAGTTTCTCCAGGAGAATGCTGTGGGAAATGGTGTCAAAGGCTTTACTAGGTCTAGGTAGACAAGATCCCCAGCCTTTCCCTTATCCACTAAGTGGGTCATCCTGTCATAGAGGGAGATAAGGTCCTTTAAACAGGACCTGCCTTTCCTAAACCCATGCTGGCTTGGCCTGATCCCCTGGTTGTCCTGGATGGGCCACATGATGACACTCAAGATGATCTGCTCCATGACATTCTCTGGTACCAAGGTCAGGCTGACAGGCCTGTAGTTCCCCAGATTCTCCTTCTGGCCCTTCTTTCAGATAGTCTGCTCTGTATTTTTCCTTTTTGGCTTTTCTTTTTCAGCTTTTCTTTTTCTTGCTGAATCATAAGTAAAGCAGTCCCTATTCAGATCCTTCCTTGCATCCTGAATGATATTGGAGCACATATATCATGGACTGAGGAATTTATATGAGTAAGAGCAGATATTAAAAAGTAATGGAACTCTTAAAACTGAAGAACATTTCACATTCATTTAGTCAGTTTTTTTAAATGCAAAATAATTTCCTTTTCAAGTTTAAAGTATGATAAAAATAACATTGCAAAATATCTAGTGCTTTTAAGTTGGTTTTTTTTTAAATATACTTAGCTTTTCTTAAAAAGCATAGGTCCCAAATAGCATGTGATCGTTAAAATTTTCATGAAACTAAGTGTGAATATTTCTACTTTGTTAAAGTGGATTTTTAGTGTTCCTTCTGTCTTGTGGTCTCTGTGCTGGTGCACTGTGTCCAACCATTCTTCCTTTGCTATTTAATTTTTGGGGATATATATTTTTCCAGTGTTAGCTTAAAGAAAGAAGTACTGTGTATTGCATAATCTGCAATGCATTTGAAAATAACCTGACAGCTAAAGTTTAATATGATTCTACAATCTTCATACTGGGTTAATGCCCTAATACTAATTGAATGACTTTTATTAAACAATTGCATTTGTTGTTCAAGGATTCAAGCTTTAAATGGCATGTGTGACATTGAAGCTACTTTAAATGGTCAAACACCCATTCCTCACTGCATTTTGCCAATTCAATCCATTTTAGATGTAACCTCGGGTATGGTGAAAGACCCACCGGACGTCTTGGACAGGCAAAAATGCCTTGACGCTCTGGCTGCTCTACGCCACGCTAAGTGGTTCCAGGTTCGGAACATCATTTTACTTTCTTCTTGTAGCCTTATGAGAGATTACTTCAGTTGCAATATAAATGTTTGTGTGAAAACACTCAGTGTTGTTCATACTTATAATACTTAATATTTTTCTGGTCCCTGAATTTAAGTGTAGAAGGTTGAGTAGGGAGGAACTGCTTTATGCAGTTATTGCTCATTTGACCTGTTTTTTTCTTTTTCTGGTCATCGAGAAGGTGTTGTCGAAAGCTTGACTCACTTGGGGTGATCATATGTTGTATATTTGTTATGTATTCCATAAGGCTGCAGAGTAACTTTGCTTTAAATAATGGAATATGTATTTAAAGCTTTGTGTTTAGATTTAAGACTTTTTTCCTATTTCTTTAAGTGTAGGGAGCGAAAGGCAAGAAGCAACTGTTTGGTTTAGTGACTTTACATTCTGGCAAAAGCACAATAAAGAAACCAAACAGATTCCCTTCACCTTTCAGTCTCTATACCTATTTCTTAGACCTTTATTTCTAATGTAAAAAAATACTGTATTTATTGTTGCAGGTGAACATAGGTCAAAGTGTATAGGGGATCAAGAAATGTTATTCTTGTATAACCTGTGCACTTTGACTTCTATCACCTTAAATTACTAACCCTGTATAAAATACTGCTGTAAATGGCAGCTCTTAGAATAAAGTTGTAGAATGATTTGTTTCAGTCTTGTATCTGAGCTTCCATTGAACAGCGGTGTTTTAGTCTTTCAACAAGTCCTATTTGCTGTATATGTTGGGAGTGATTTGATTTTTGTATTACTCTCAAGGCTAGAGCTAATGGTCTGCAGTCCTGTGTGGTTATCATACGTATTCTTCGTGACCTCTGTCAGCGGGTTCCTACTTGGTCTGATTTTCCAAGCTGGGTGAGTAATGTTCTTTTGAATGAGTCTTAAATGAACATTGGGATTTTTTTAATCTGTTGCAAATAAAGCATGGGAATGTGTTACTACAGTTTTAAAATTTAGTTTTTTTCAATGAGTAATGTAGATTTTTGCTTGGGTGGTTGGTTGGTTGGTTGGTTTTCCCCAGAAAACAATCCAGATTACCTCTAAAATTTTAATTTTCTGTGGTTTTGCCATGTGGAGCTGCAAACATTTTTTCAAAAGGAATTTTCTCGTTGTTTGGAATTCTTTGAGGGTAGTGTTCTTATTCTATATTTTAGCATTTTTTCCTTTACTCTGTATCAAAGAATCTATTTTTTTCTTACAGCCTACTCTGAATTGCTTGGACTTTACTGAAACTGGTAGAAAATAATGTCAGCTGTGCCCAGATAGCTCTGTGATAACAGAAAGGCTACTTGAAAGAATAAATCACAGCAATTCCTGCAATCATTAATATGTTGTTTCTGCAAGATAAAATACCACAGTACTAGTCTGTGGATGCGTCACCATTGGCATTTTAATCAGTGTCACTTAGACACAGCTCTCTAGGTTGTAACTGGTTACCTATCTCAATTCTTGCAGCTGAGTGGTTTTGGAGCATTCTTTTATATTGACTATCTTAAATGATGCTCTCCAGAAGTGCAACTTGTCTTCCAAATATTAATAAATGTTCAATCTGTGGACTGCACAAAGTCTGAACCAAAATCTCTGAAGCGTATATACGTGGAAGTAAATTCAACTTTGACTGTTTTGTTACATAGACCAAATCCTGTTGCACTGTGCTGCTTCCTAATGTAGACTTTTCAGTTTTGGCAGGAAGAGTGCTAAGATTGTTGAGATAGTTATAATAGTTGGCATTATTTCAATGAGAAATGTTTTACAATTGTAATAAGCTTGCTGACCAGAAAAAAATGTGGAGCAATTATTTCTGCTTTTTAAAATATTTAAAGTAAAAAAAAAAAATTCCAGTTTCTGTGCTATACTTCATGAAAGTTATACTGTACAAATATATTTTAACAGAAGCTCAGAAGTATGTAAGTACCCTCAATATTGCTTACTAAGTAGCCAAAGAATAAACCCAGGCATACTTTTAGAAAAGTATCCTTTAAAATATTGCAACAAACAGCAGGCACATAGATGAAGAACAAGGAATGTTGTTTCTTATTTCTCATAATATCTGTTCTAAGACGCAGCCAGAAAGGAAGCTATGTGTCACAGAATCACAGAATGGGTAAAGTTGGAAGGGACCACAGTGGGCCATCTGGTTCAGCCTCCCTGCTCAAGCAGGGTCATCTCAGAGCACATGGCACAGGACTGCATCCAGATGGATCTGGAATATCTCCAGTGAGGGAGACTACACAACCTCTCTGGGTAACCTGTTCCAGTGTATGGTCACTCATAGAATAAAGAAGTTCTTCCTTATATTCAGGTGGAACTTCCTGTGCGTCAGTTTCTGCACATTGCTTCTTGTTCTATTGGTTGGCATCACTGAGAAGAGCCTGGCTCTATATTCTGGCACTCACCCTTTTGGTACTTATAGACATTGATGAGGTCCTCTCTCAGTTGCCTCTTCTCAAGGCTGAACAGGCCCAGTTCCTTTCGCTTTTCCTTCTAAGAGAGATACTCCAGACCCTTAATCAACTTTGTAGCCCTCTGCTGGACCTGCTCCTGGAGCTCCATGTCTCTCTTGTACTGAGGAGCCCAGAACTGGACACAGCACTCCAGTACACCAGGGCTAAGTAGAGGGGCAGGATCACCTCCCTTAACTTGCTGGAAATGCTCTTCCCAATGCACCCCAGGATGCCATTGGCCTTCCTGGCTACAAGGGCACTGCTGGCTCATGGACAGCTTGTTGTCCACCAGGACCCCCAGGTCCTTCTCTGCAGAGCTGCTTTCCAGCAGGTCACCCCCAGCCTGTACTGGTGCCTGGGGTTATTCCTCCACAGGTGCAGGACCCTGCACTGGCCTTTGTTGAGTTTCAGATGGTTCCTCTCTGCCCATCTCTCCAACCTGTTGAGGTCCTTCTGAAGGGAGCACAGCACTCTGGAGTATCGGCCACTCCTCCCAGCTTTGTGTCATCAGCAAACTCGCTGAGGAGGCATCTGCCCCTTTGTCCAAGTCATTGATGAACACATTAAACAATACTGGACACAGTATAGAACCTTGGGGAACACCACTAGTGACAGTCCTCCAACTAGACCCTGTGCCACTGATCACAATTCTTTGGGATCTGCCATTCAGCCAGTTCTCAATACACTTCACTGTCCACTCATTCAGTCCATACTTCCTGAGTTTGCCTATGAGGATTTCATGAGAGATTTCAGGCTTAGATGTGTCTCAGTTCTATCTAAAAGTGCTTCCTGTCTTGCTCTTGTCTCCCAAAAATGGGAAATAAACTCTCCAACCAATTTGCTAGATTAGAAAGCCAACATTACTTTATTAGCAGTGCTAGATACATGGGGGATTCTTCTCAAAGCATGCATAAGCAGCAACCTAACAGACCAACCTAACAGACCAGATTATATTCCTGAAACTAATGCATATTCATCACATTTTCTGAATACATGCATATATGGTAATTATTTCAATAGACTTGTTTGGATACGGTTCTAGATCTTTTGATGAATCTTTTCTCTTTCAGAGTATCTCAAATGTCATCAGGTCATAATGTACTTTTCTTATCATTCTTTGCTCTGACACACCATCCTTTTTCTCAAAAGTAAGATATCAGCTAATACATATTAATCACTGATAGAAGTAAACAAGGAAGCATTAACTGGCACAAGACTTATTAGTCACAGATATAGGGAGTTAGCACAAAGCCACATTAATCTTTGGTATTTGCATAAGCACTGTATGGTACAAAACTAAATATTAAACACAAATACAGGGATCATACACTATTGTGCTAAAGTTAAAAGAATTTTCCAACATCTGCCTCCACTGCTGCACAGACTTCTTATTAAAGAAATTTAACTTGTTCAGTAACACTCTTGGTACCCAATGCATTGCTAGTGCCATGAATCACCATTGAAGTTTGTGTATTCAGTTGTTCTTTTGGCCTGTTGGCAAAGTCTTACTGACAAAAAAAAAAAAAAAAAAGATTTAAAATATATATGATTTCTCACAGTTACAGATGAAATTTTGTAAATTGAAGAAATATATTTTTCTAGACACAGAACTTCTCCTGACCTGTATGCTAGAAGCCTGTTAAAAGGCAGAGATGACAGAGCTTTTCAAAAAGAGCTTAAGTAGTTTTAATAATAGAAAATATTAGGAAATATAAACACACACATTAGTATCAGTCTCTTTATATACCTAGAAATAAAAACTAAATTAGAAGAATTGTGTCAAGTTCCTAAAAGTTAGAAGAAACTAATATTCAAAGTTGATTTATTTTTATTTTCCAAACTTGAAATCTAGCTGTTTGTGCACATAAACACTGGGGCATCATAATTCACATTTTCCTATGATTAAGTTGAAGACTTTAGTGTATTGTATAAGGATCCAAAAGAACTAGACTTGAAAAATTCAATAATGTGATCTGCTTTTTTCCTTTCCTCCTGTATTCTGCTTCATATTTGAAAACAACTAAATTGTTGCTAAAACTCAAAAGCTTGACCTTGAGTGATACAGTGTAAGTACTAAAATACCATGCTCAAGAATTGAAATTTGTCAGTTAAATTGAGCTAAAATAGAAAGGAATAGGCACCCTTAGTGAGTAATTGTAATCAGCACTGCCTGTAGTTACTTGCATGCATTAGAATGGACATTTATTCCTGGAAAATAGAAATAGAAGACAACATTAGAGCAACTGGAACCTTGGGAGAGGAATCAAAAAAACAAACTCCAAAAAATCCCACCAAAAAGCAAGAGAGACATATTGTTTGAAAATAAAATTTGCCAAGGAGGTGGCATTGAAACATCCATTTAATGCTTACTTTTGCAAAAATATTGTATAGTTGTTGGTTTTTTTCTGGAAAAAAATAGTGTCTATTGAAGGCAAACAATGGAAATATTCACAGAAAAAAAATGCGTAAATTTTAGGAAACCTGTTTATCATCAAGGGTTTTTTTACACTTAACATCTAAGTTCGTGTTAACCTATACCCAGGAAACAAAAATTGCAGTGAACTTCAGTTTTGCAAAACTGAAGAACTACTAACCAATTAAATGTTAAAAGGCCATTAAATTTTAGATACTTTAAGTTTCTGTATTCTTGTAGAAAAAAAAATTCTCTGTAGCATCCTGTCAATTTCATTAGATGAATCAAATTCATCATTTCATACTGTGTGCTGTTTATTCACGTGGCTTACAGATTCCAGTGACCCACTGTTTCATGCTCTCAAAAAATGACTGGACAAGTTCTCCAAGTAGGCTACTACTGTATAAATTTCTAAGAAAAACTTTGGACAACTTGTCATGAGAAGCAGCATATCAGTACTCAATACTCAGTGTTAATCTTACAGTAGCTTTCTTTTTATTAATTGTTAACAAACATCTGATTTTTTTCATTTTAACTGAAAATGTTCTGTGATGTGTAATATCCTTCAAAATTTCAGTATCAAAAGTTCTGTACTGAACAGTAGTAGCTTTTTTTAAAAATCAGTCTTCTAAATTGTCTGGATTTTCTTATTGCTCTTCTAGGCTATGGAGTTGCTTGTGGAAAAAGCAATTAGCAGTGCTACTGGACCACAGAGTCCCGGGGATGCACTAAGAAGAGTTTTTGAGTGTATATCTTCAGGAATCATCCTTAAAGGCAAGTTGCAGTTGTTCAGTGTCTGTATATGTATGTTTAAGTAATATAAAATCTGTAATCTTGACTAAAATAAGGTAGAGATGTACTACTAATTAGCCTAACTGTTTTAGGTGGTCCTGGCCTTCTGGACCCTTGTGAGAAAGATCCTTTTGATACACTTGCTGTAATGACAGATCAGCAACGAGAGGATATTACTTCAAGTGCACAGGTAAGGAAAAGTATGTATTAAGTAACTGAATTTGATGGATAGTTTTTTTGGGTGTGTGGTTGGTTGATTTGGGGTTTTTTTGGTGTTTTTATTAATGGAACTATATGATGGACATGAATTTTCTTTTCTTAGAATGTAGTCCAGTCTTTCAAATGATCAGTCTAAAGCTAGGCAATAAAAATGTCACAACAGAGAATGTATAATAGTGTTCATTTTTGTACTAAAATTAACATATTTTCCTGAAAAGTTTGAAGCACTCCCTTCTACATATATGTAATCTCGGTAAAGATGCTTACTCTACAGTAGTATGCTATTAGATTTAAAATTGCACTGGTATTTAATATTTTATAAATTGTCCTGGTTTAGGGCAAATTTAGGGAGGAAACCTCCAAAGGGGTCTCCTCTAGAAAGCAAATTTCAGCAGCCCCTCCCACAACTGGTTTGTGAGGAAAAAAATCTCCTTGGAGAGAGGTGGAAAAAACTGTTCATTTAACAAGCAAAGTACTCACAAGCATGAAAAAATAAGTAATATTAGACAATGGAACCTCTCACTGTTCTGAAGAGATGGCAAATTCAGAAAGTGTCCTTCTGTGGGTGCGGCTAGATCTCAGTCTCTCCAGGGCTCGAGCCCATCATGCCAGGCCCAGCATGCAGCTTTGGGGGCCCCTGGGTGATTCTCCTGATGTCCTGGACCAGAGAGAAGCTGAATGGCTCCAGAAGAAGGCGGCACAGTCCAGGGAAAACCTTTCTTGCCATAGTTAGTGAAGAAAACCAGTGAAAAAAACCAAAGAAAAACTCCCTGTGTCTCTCTGAAAAAGCTGAGAACTCTGAGAGCACTGAGCTCTTATCTGTCTCTTGCTGTCTAAGCTAGGCAGCACAGTCTGTGAGAGAGGAATTTCAGGGGAGTAAAGTGAAGCTTCTGCAAACTGTGCGCTGCTTCTCCCCCCCTTCCCCTTCTCTGTCTCTCTGGGCCTAGCTTAAAGCTACAGAACCCATTTCTGAGCAGAAAGACAGATGATGGGGATACCAGCATCATAAAGTCACCCCAGGAAATCTGTGTAAGCTTAAATTTTAATATTTATTGTATCTACTTACAGTATTGGCTATTCGTGCATGCAGCTTAAGAATTTACTGCCCCCTACCTCTTCATTCGATCCTCTTGCTGAAGATTACTAATGCATATTGGGACACATGACAAGCCTTGGCTGCTTCAATGCAAGTCCAGCAGCTAAAACACATGTATATTATTTTTAGGTTAATATGTTGTATTTTGTATTGAAGCAGCAAATGGGACATGCACATTTCATTGTGTTGACTTCGTTGGGGGAAAGAAGAGAGGATAATAAGAGCTAAGGATAATATCATATACCACTGATATTCTTCATTAATTGATAAAGTATTTTAAATTGACATTTGTTTCTAACAGAAATATCTTATTTCTCTCCTTTTTCTAGTTTGCGCTGAGACTCCTCGCATTCCGTCAAATACATAAAGTTTTAGGAATGGATCCATTACCACAGATGAATCAACGCTTCAACATCCATAATAATCGTAAAAGAAGAAGAGACAGTGATGGGGTTGATGGATTTGAAGCAGAGGGAAAAAAAGACAAAAAAGATTATGATAACTTTTAAAAATGTTTGTCATTAGTGCTAAGATTGAAGGTGATAAAAAGTCCATTTGTTGCCTTGCTTTTAAAAGGACATAATAATGTATGTTTAAAATATCCAAAAACAACTCAGTAATTAGATTTGGAAAAGAAAAATATAGCTCTTCTGTGAGATTCTGAATATTTTAATGATATACTGTATCAGACAGATTATGGGTGGAAAGACTGCAAATGTAAGCTGTTATTGGAAAAAATAGTGGTTTTTCCTCATTACATTTTCTTTAAATGTGTTGCTAACTTTAGTCTCCATCTCTCTCATGCATTGTTTTATCTTCACTGTATTTAATGCAGCATTTGTGCTTCTGTTCCTATGTGTATTTTGATTATTTTTTTATTTAGAAGGTTTTTGTTTGCCTTTGACACTAGTTGTATAAGTTACTTTGTGTTAGCATAAACTGTTGCCCTCTCAATTAATATTTTACAGAACTTCATTTTGTAAAGTGAGACTGCAGGATTGTTTTTGCTTTTGTTTTCCTAAATGTGAAGGGGTTGCAACACATAATTATCCTGCCATTTGAGTGCTCAGAATTAAATGGTTTTGCCAGTCTTATGGCATTTGTCTCTTTAGTGTGATAAAACGTGTGATATAGTGTGATATTAAGACAAATTTTTGTTAATCTAATCAACTTTGCTGTTAGTTGTGTATTAGCAGTATGAAAGCTAATATATACAGTATGGTCTTGCAACAGTTTTAAAGCAGCTCCATAATTAATCAGTGTTTTGCACGATGTTTTGCGGTTTTTTAATATAAGGGCTTTTAAAACTATCATTTTAGGTTAAATGTGTAGGTCTTTCTATGACTGACTTTGTGACATAGAAAGGTCAAGATACAACTTTCTGAATTTCCTTTTTCAGCATACAAGCAGAAGCAGACATTTCCCATTTAGATAAAGTTAGTAATTCTTTTCAGTCCACTTTGTTGATATTAATGCCTCTTAGCCCTTAAATAAATGTTTGTCATATCAGTGCCTGTAAGGGTATTCCTTATAGCTATTTCTGTATAAAGTGTCAGTGATTTTTTTCAATAATTCGAATTTTTAAAAGTGAAGTATAACTGCAAAAGTGAATATTATTAAAGGAAAAAAGTAACCCTGAAAATTGTTTGATGTATGCTTATGTCTCTTTCAAAAAGCTAGGTATAGCAGTGGTGTAGTAATGTTACACCATACTGTTGATGTATGCTCTGGTACACAGGTGTGATTTGTTGTCACAGTACTACTGTGGAATATACAACTAAAAGCTAAAATGTATTAAATTACTAAAATTCATTATACACTTGAAACTGAAGTTTCCCTCATTCTGTTCAGTGAGTATTATGCTTTGTTGCAAATGCATAAAACTCGCAGATAAACATAAACTAACATTCTGGTAACTACTGATGGCTGTAGGAGTGTATCACACATTACAAAGATCATTTGTTATTTCTGGTATAATTAAAAAACCTTTTTGTTCCATTTTGAGGTCGAATTTATCTTTGACCTTTTAATAAATACCTCTTGGAGTAAGGGGCGTGGTTTTGTTTGCAATGCTTACTACTAACAGCATGGGCCTGTGAAATAGAAATATACAGTAATTTAGAAAAATAGACTTAAAGAAATATATTAATAGCATTCTTCAAGCATTAGAGTGCAGTTTTAAAAGGAGTGGTTATTAGTGGTTAGCAAATAAAAGGAAGGCTTTCTCATTGTAGGAAACATTTCTTACCAATTTCAGCATAAAAAATACAATAATTAATGCATGCTTAAAATTACTTTAAAAAAGGATTATGCTAGTTTCTTTTGTCTAGCTTTGATGTGTGGCTCCAAGCATGTGCTTGGTCTTAGTTGGTGGGTATTGGTTGTTTGGGTTTTTTTGGTTGGTTGGTTGGTTTTTTAAAAGGGATATCTTGCTGCCATGGTGTCTAATAAGCCATTACTGTTTATTTTGAAAGCTACAGGTGCTATTCATGTGGCTAGTTCAACTCCATACCAAAGTTTCTTTCTCCATAAAACAAACATGTTTATTTGGGCATGTGATTGACCCTAAAATTTAGAATTAAAAAGGTCAAAGATGTATTTTGGATTTCCTGCGTTTTTGTTCTACTGGCTTTTAACTCTTAACCAGTTTCTGGGTCTTTTGAACTATTGTATACATGAAGTGATTCCACATTAAATATGAAGCTGTGAATATGATTTTTTGCACTGTGTGGTGAAGAGTGAATTTGCAGTTTATTTCTGTTTTACCTGCCCATTTTAATGGGCTATTTTAACTATGTAACTTCTGACTCTTGTTAAGCTAAGAATAATGGAAAAACAAGGTTTTAAAAGTACAGCGTGAGCTTTGTTTTTAAATATTACATTGTGTGCTTAGAAGATAAAGCTAAGACCAAGTAATCAGTTTACAAATAACCATTTTAATACCCTATGTTTTGATAATGATAGTGGTTCGCTAATAAACAGTGTTTGCCTTTCTTATTTAGCAATGCTATGTGTTAAATCTCAAAATGCCAGACGCTATAGTCATAATGCACAAAAATGAAATGTACACAGCAAGAAATTTCCCCTTAGTGCTCGCTTTAGAGGAACAGTCAAGTAAAATGAGAACTGTTCTGTTTTGAAGTATTTTCAAGCTTTGACTTGTCTGCCCAGTTTTTAAGTATGTCCTGTCCGTGAGCATTGTGATTTCACATGGGTTCCTGTAGAGGCATTGGTAGAAATGCAAGTCTGTTGGATACATTCCATCAACATCTTGCCCTATAATAGAATTCTATATGAGTTGCTAACCTTATGGAGCTGTTGAATGTGATGGATTCATTTGCTACTTCTATTTTTAGACCTATTTCACTACTCAGAAGTGATTTAAAAATTACTTATAATTGTACCTGCAACTTTCTGAGAGTTGAAATCAACTTCAAATATTCCTACAATTTTCATGTATATTTAATATTCTTGCTTGATGACTATCTGATGATGGGTCTGTGAAGAATTTGTGCAATGCCAAATTAATTTCTTTATTAAACAAGACTTGCTTGCACTACCCAAATAGATTTTATCAGCATACCACTAGTATACAGGGGGGAAAAAAAAGCAATTCAGAGGCATAAGTTGCAATCCTTTGTTTTTTCCTACTTACATCATAGGTTTACAGTGATAGATTCAACCAGAACATGTTTTCCTTCTGGGTGTTTATTTTTTTCCTCTGAAAGCTGTAAGCCAAAGAGCGTTCCTAGGCAAAAAAAGCTAGCAAATTATATTTCTTCTGAGAGATACTTTTATAAATCATCTCAAGAGTTCTCTTTTCCTGTACTGTGATATTTCTCAGCCTTTTTAAAATGAAACAGACACCTGGTCTTTTGAGGAGAAAAAAAAAATTTAAGGACTGTCACCAACAGTGTTATCACAATGGTTTTGATTTCCATCCAAATAAAAATCAGACTTAATTCTGTTAATATATGTTGATTTGTGTTCTCCAATTTTTTTCCATTTTCTCATTTAGATTTATGAAAATGTGCAAATCATAGAATCATTAAGGTTGAAAAAGGCCTCTAAGATCATCGAGTCCATATGTGTTTATATTCCTAGTACTGAGAGAATTCGAAGTTATTGAACTGCTTTCTGTTGGTTTAGAGTTTACATTTTAAGAACTGCTGCCCTAACAATACGTGGCATACATAAAGTTCCTAACCGGGTAAAGTTCATTGGTTTTCATGGATACCTGGTTGGCAGTTATTGATGGGGATTTTTAACCTATACGGTGCACACTTTCCCACTTAATCTAGCCTTAGCTTATCTGCATTAGCAAAGTTCCTCATTAAGGGTTGTAGTCCTTAATCCATGTTTTCCTAAACTATATTGCAAAGCCAGGACCATTAATATTTATTCTGAAGCAAGTGATTCATTAATTGCAGGATAGTTTGCATCCTATCAGCTTTTAGAGTCTCAGCCTAGCTTAAATATTTATACATATATTCTACATTAATCGTATTTGAGGTTAATATCCTAAGTTCAAGAATGATATCAAGAAACCTCTATCAATTTTTGAAGTTTCCTATATTTAAAAATCTAAGATTTCAGAATTGAATAGCTGACCAAGAGAAAACACTTTCTACAGTAAAAGGTTACTTTAAAAGGGAGACACAAAGACTGTTGTTTCTACATGAGAATTGCAAACCTTGCTCTTTGAGTAATTTTTTTTCTTTTCTGCATGCAGCATTGGGTTTGCCTTAATTGTATGTATATGATTACGAAGAGTTCTGTTCAGAATATGTAAGACACCCTTATTACAGACTTAACTTCTGGCATACATTTAGGTTTGTCATTAATTTGATGGTTATATGTCTCAGTAGAGATGGACAAGACACCTTTTGCTTCATGCAGCAATAGCCAATCTTTATTCTTCACAGCTCATATTTATATGGGTTTCTAAAAGCATTGTGTTTAATTCTAATTGGTTAGTAACTTGTTGTTACCCAGTTCATTAGTAGTTGCTAGAGTGCATGCTTGCCAAAAACTTTTTTCCTTAAAGATGTTTACATTCTTTTTTCATAGGTACAGAATGATTCCCACAGGTACAAATTCCTTTTCTCACAGGTACTTGTCAGGCCAGCTGTTAGCTGTACTTAGTAGTAGCAGGCCTGAGCCATGATTTTACAAGGCCTTTCTTTTGTAAGGTTTTACCTATATGTAACAGTTATACAAGGTAATGTTTTCTTACTAAAACAGTATGCTGAGTTGCATTGCTAATAATGCAAGTAAGAACAATATAGAAGAGATTAAGGTACATAAATACAGAGGTTTACTGCTATTTTATACTCTCTGTCATGTCCATCTGCTGCCCCCCAAATTAAAAAAGGGACAGATTTCTCAAAGGCACAAACCCATATCTGCCAGCCCCTTTATAATGGGTTTGCATGGCAGAGTTTTAATAGCAAGGGGGAGGGAGCTACAGGAATGGCTTTTATGAGAAGATGCCAAAAGTTTCCCCTGTATCCAATAGAATGAATGCCAGCCGACCCTAAGATGGACATGCTGCTGGTCAAGGCCAAGTCAATTGACAATGATGGTAGCACCTCTGGAATAGCATATTTAAGAAGGGGGAAAAACTGCTGCACAACAGCAGCTGGGGGAGAGATGGGTGAGAATATGTGAGAGGAACAACTCTACAGATGTTGCATTCCCTTTTGGGAATGCTCTCTCCCCAAAATCCCTCCCCCAGAGACTGTAACCTGGCCTGAATTACCTGCCCCTTTGAGTCTGACCTATGGCCTTTGGCCAGGTAATCTGACCCCGACCCCAAAGGAGATAAAAACCCCTCTCCCTCCATGTGCCCCTCTCCTTGCTTCCTGGGATCCCTTCATTGAGAATAAAGCTTTGGAATACATCCTGAGGTAAGGGGCCTCTTTTGAAGCTCTTCTCCCTATCTTGTAGATCCCCTCTCCCAAAATTCCCAAAATCTGAGCTAGCAGATTGTGGGGGGGTGGAGGAAAAGGAGAATCATCATACAGACACCAAGGTCAGTGAAGAAAGAGTGGGAGGAGGTGCTCCAGGTGCTGGAGCTGAGATTCCCCTGCAGCCTGTGGAGGTCGATGGTGGAGCAGAGATCCACCTGCAGCTCATGCAGGACCCCATGTTGGAGCAAGTGGATGCCTGAAGAAGGCTGTGACCCTGTGTGGAGCCTGTGCTGGAGCAGGGTCCTGACAGGACCTGTGACTGTGGAGAGAGGAGACCATATTAGAGCAGGTTTGTTGGCAGGACTTGTGACTCTGCAGGGGACCCATGCTGGATCAGCATGTTCCTGAAGGACTGCACCCTGTGGAAGGGATTCACCCTGGAGTAGTTCCTGAAGAATTGCAGCCTGTGGGAAGGACTCACATCAGAGAAGTTTGTGGAGGACTGTTTTTGGTGAGTGGGACCCCATGCTGGAGCAGTGCAAGAGTGTGAGGAGGAAGGAGTGGCAGCGATAATGTGTGATGAATGTCATTACTGTAATCCCATTCCCCAATCCCCCTGTGCTGTTTGGAGGGAGGAGGTAGAGAAATTGAGAGTGAAGTTGAACCCTGGAAGAAGGGAGGGGTTGGGGGAAGTTGTTTTAAGATTTGTTTATATTTCTCATTATCCTACTCTGATTTGATTGGTAATAAATTAATTTTCCCAAGTTGAATCTGTTTTGCTGGTGACAGTAATTGGTGAGTGATCTATCTTGTTCCATGAGCCTTTTGTTACATTTTCTCTCCCTTTTCCAGCTGAGGAGAGGGAGTGATAGAGTGGCTTTGGTGGACACCTTGTGGACAGCTACATTCAACCCACTAGAGTCCTTTTTGGTGCCCTATCGCTCCCTCTCCTCAGCTGGACATGGGAGAGAAAATAAGACGGAAAAAAACTCATGGGTCAAGATAAAGCCAGTTTAATAAAGCAAAAGCAAAGCTGTGTGTGGAAGCAAAGGAAAAACAAAAGATTTGTTCTCTACTTCCCATCAGCAAATGATGTCCAGCCACTTTATGAGAAGTAGGGCTTCAGTATGTGTAGCAGTTGCTCTGGAAGGCAAATATAGTAATAGTGAATGCCCCCCCCCCCCCCCCCCCCCCCTCCACACACACTTTCTCTTAGCTTTTGTATCTGAACTGGCATTATATGGTATGGAGTATCCCTTTGGTTAATTTGGGTCAGTTGTTCCGCTTATGTCCCCTCACGAGATCTTGCCCACACCCAACCTACTGGCCTTTGGGGATGTTGAGGGATGTTGAAGAGACAGTGCTGATGCTGTACCACTGCTCCTCAGCAGGAGCCAAAACACTAGTGTGTTCTCAACACCTTTCTAGTTCCCAATGCAAAGCACAGCAATGTGAGGGCTGCTATGGGAAAATGAACTCCAATATACAAAAAGGGTGTGAGGGAAGACCCAGGGAACTACAGACCTGGTAGTCTAACCTCAGTTCCTGGAAAAATTATGGTGAAGATTATGCTGAGTACTATCGAAAGGCATGTAAAGAACAATGCAATTATCAGGCAGAGTCAGCTTGAGTTCACAAAAGGAAAGTCCTCTTTAATTCTGTATTCTGTGATGTAGTCACCTACCTAATAGATGAAGGGAAGGGGGTGGATGTAGCTTTTCTGGATTTTAGTAAGACTTTTGATACTGTCCCTCATAGTTGTCCAACTGTGAGATGAGCAGGTACACAGTGCACTGGGTGAAAAACTGGCTGAAGGGCAGGGCTCAAAGGGTTGTAGTGAATGGGGCTACATCTGGCTGTTGACTGGTGACCAGTGGCATTCCTCAGGGCTCAATTCTACAGTTCAAAATAACGCTTATAACAACTGTGGATTTGAAAATGAACATCAAGTATAAAAACTGTATAAAGTGAAAGCATTACACTTATCATAATAACGTGAAATACTTTCAAAGGGGGGAATAATGTTAGTATAGGGTTAAAAAGTTCTGAGCTAAAAATGTTCTGAAAATCATGGGAAAAATCAAATGTAGATCGGAGGGAGGTAGGAAAGGAATGTTATGCATTGTTTTCCGTAGGCCATGTGAAATTGCACCTGTAATTAAGTGTACTTACAATAGCACATATAATAAAACAATATGAGTATGATTAATATTGCTTAAACAAATACAGTTATATAATTGAATAGTATAAATATGTGCATTTTGAACAAAGCTGACAAAGCTAGATTTGGGTTTTTACCCCTAGCACCCCGGCCGCCATTAATAAAAGCACCTTGCATGTAATCCTTCTGTGATTATGTGTGTCTATATGCTAACACAACTGGGAAGAAGAGGTGGACAACTTATTCTATAAGCAGCTGGAGAACATGTGAGGATCATCAACCCTTGTTCTTGTAGGTGACTTTTACCTACCAGACATCTGCTGGGAACTTAATGCATCATAAAAGAGGCAGTCCAGGAAGTTCTTAGAGTGTGTGGAGGACAACATTTTGTCGCAGCTGGTGGTTGAGCCCACCAGGGGAGGGACTATGTTAGACCTCTTGTTTGCGAATAGAGATGGGCTAGTGGGAGATGTGGCGATTGGAGTTCGCTTGGGGCATAGTGATCATGAAATTATAGAATTCTCGATATTTGGTGAAATCAGGAGGAACATCAATAAGACTTTTACATTGGACATCCAGGGGGCAGACATTGGCCTATTCAGGAGACTTATTAAGAGTCCCTTGGGAAGCAGCCCTTAAAGACAATAGAGTTCAGGAAAGTTGAGGGTGCTTCAAAAAAGAGATTGTGAGGGCAGAGGAACAGACTGTCCCTGTGTGCTGAAAGATGAGTGGATGAAGCAAACATCCAGCCTGGATGTGCAACGAGGTCTTGAAGGAACTCAGGAATAAAAGGAGGATGCACCATCTTTGCCCTTGTTCTATGGTCTCTCTCTTTGCAAAACTGTAAGACTGTTTGAATATGGAAGGTAGGAATCTTGCCCCTGTTCTCTTGTCTCTCTCTTCTCCAATGTGTGGGTCCATTTGGATATGGATGGTAAGAACATTGCCCCTCTTCTCTGGTCTCTCTCTTCTTCAATTTGTGAGTCCATTTGGATACGGAAAGCAAGAACCTTGCCCCTCTTATCTTGTCTATCTCTTCTCCAATGGGTGGGTCCCATCGGATATGGAAGGCAAAAATCTTGCCCCTCTTCTCTTGTCTATCTCTTCTACAATGTGTGGTTCTGTTTGGATATGGAAGGCAAGAATCTTGATCCTCTTCTCATGTCTCTCTCTTGGAGTACCTGTAGGAGCTTTTGGTTATGGAAGGTGAGAATCTTGCCTCTCTTCTCTTTTCTCTCTCTTCTCCAGTGGGTAGGTTTGTTTAGATATGGAACGTAAGAATCTTGCCCTTCTTCTCTTTTCACTTTCTTCTCCAATATGTGGTTATGTTTAGATATGGAAGGTGAGAATCTTGCCCCTCTTTTCCTGTCTCTCTCTTCTACAATGTTTTAGGTTCGTTTGGATATGGAAGGTACGAATCTTGCCCTTCATCTCTTGTCTCTCTCTTCGCAACTCTTTCGGACCATTTTGATATGGAAGGTAAGGATCTCTCCTTTCTTCTCATGTCTCTCTCTTCTCCAATGTGTGGGCCCATTTGGATATGGAAGGTAAGAATATTTCCCCTCTTCTCTTGTCTCTCTCTTCTTCAATTGTGGATCCCTTTGGATTTGGAAGGCAAGAATCTTGCCCCTCTTCTCGAGTCACTCTCTTCCCCAGTTTGTGGGTATGTTTGGAGATAGAAGGTCAGATTCATCCCCCTCTTCTCTTCTCTCTCTCTTCTCCACTGTGTGGGTCCGTTCGAATATGGAAGGTATGAATCTTGCCCTCCTTCTCTTGTCTCTCTATTTCCCAACCTCTAGGACCAATTCGATACGGAATGTAAGAATCTTGCCTCTCTTCTCCTGTCACTCTCTTCTCCAATGTGTGCGTCCATTTGGATATGGAAGGTAAGAATCTTGCCCCTCTTTTCATGTCACTCTCTTCCCCAGTTTGTGCGTATGTTTGGATATAGAAGGTAAGAATCTTGCCCCTCTAGTCTCTCTCTTCTCCAATGTGTGGGCTCGTTTGTATATGGAACATATGAATCTTTCCCCTCTTCTTGTTTCTCTCTCTTTCTGAACCTGTAGAACCGTTTGGATATGGAAGGTAAGAATCTTGCTTGTCTTCCCTTGTCTCTGTCTTCTACAATGTGTGGCTTCATTTGGATATGGAAGGTAAGAATCTTTCCCCTCTTCTCTTGTCTCTCTCTTTCTGAACCTGTCGAACCATTTGAATATGGAATGTAAGAATCTTGCTCCTCTTCTCATGTCTAACTCTTCTCCAATGTGTGGTTCCATTTGGATATGGAAGGTAAGAATCTTGCCCCTCTTCTCTTGTCTCTCTCATCAAGAACCTCTTTGAGATTTTGGGTATGGAAGTGTCTTGGTTTGGAAAGACAGGGTGTCTGCTAAGGAACCAAAAATGGAAGCTTCCCTTGGACTTGTTATAATTCTGAAATTGAAGGGGGCTCAGGCAACAATGTGAAGGTAGGAATAACAGTTCTTTACTAGTGAGCCTAACAAGGTAAGTTAACAAAAATAACTATATTGTGGATAACTCTCGGATTTTAAAAAAAAAAATTTTTTTTTTTTGTTTTTCAGTCTCTGCTGGCAGTATCCTCTTTCTTTAGCTGGGGAATGTTGGACTTTGACTTCGGGGCCTGTGACTCGCACTGGTGCTGTGCTGATCTTCCTCATCTCTTCCCTCATCTCCCTCATCTCCTCTTTAAACTCATCTTTAAGTTCCTTAACCACAGCAGAGACATGAGCATGCATCGGGCCATTGACCATACTTTCATAATTCCTAAGCTTGTTGGCCACAGAACCCACTGTCTCTTGGTTGTTATCTGCATTAATTGTTGCAATGAAGGTGGTGTATTGAGCTGGCCCTAGATTTGCCAGACTCCACAACATTTGCCCTGTGCACCTGACTTTGTCGGGGTCATTATTGTGCTGTCCACCCCTCCCAAAGAGTACTTCTAGCACTGCCACTTCTCTCAGCTGTTGGATCCCTTCCTCGAGGGTTTTCCAGCGCAGCTTATGATGGTGCTCCTGCATTCTCTCTCTGTGGACAAACCTTTCTCTTACACTCATTAAAAGATGCTCCCAGAGGGAAAGGGGCCCAGGCTCCCTTACAAATACCTGATCCACACCTGAGTCTTGGGTCAAAGGTCCCAAATTCCTGGCCTCAGTACCATCCAGCTGCACACCTGTACCCATAAGGTCCCAGACCTGGAGTAACCAGGTTGTATAAGCCTCACGTCCCCGTCGTACAATGTCCTTCCGCAGGTTACGGAGACTTTCATACGACAGACACTCAGTGACAATCTCTACCTCTGGCTCCCCTGCATGTTGTGAGGTCCCTCCTTTCTTATCTGATTTCATCTTAGACTTTCTAGTTTCCACATGGGCGACTGCTGCTGGCTGTGATTTCCCTTGTGGTTCAGCTGGAGCCTGGACAGATGTAACATCTGTGGGTTCCACTGCTGCACCACAAGACTCTCCCTTTTTGAGGCAGCAGGAGGGATTCTCACTAGTAGGGGAGGTGTGCCTCTTCAGCATCTGGCCTATGTCCTTCACCAGAACCCCCACCCAATCCGTCTGGTTTAGCTCTGAGGTGGTCTATGGGGCAGGGTCAGGTTCTGGGGCAACATCCTTAATCTCTGGGGCAGTGTCCAGCTCTGTGGTAGTATCAGGCTGTCTGGCAGCATCCCTGTTCTCTGGGGTAGCTATCACGGTGTTTATCCAAGTCAATCTCCCTTTTTCTCTAAATGCTAAATAGAACAGGCATATCAGCAACACCAGCCACTGTATGACATTATTAGCATTCAGAGAAAATTTGAATCCTTCGAAAACTGGTGGGGTAGACCCAAAGAGATGGGTGAAGGGTTGGAAGAAAATTTCCCCCGGTGTCATTTCTTCACAGTAGGTGCCATTATTAAAGTAACCCCAAAAACATTCAGTTAGTGTGCGATAGCTCTGAATCCGTGTGCCTGCCTTCCAGAAGAAGTTAAAAATCCATGAATTCCTCACCTTATCAACCCACAAAATTAACTGGATAACAGCCACGGTAGCTTTAGTTATGGGACCCATATCTAGATAAGGGGCTGCAAATGGAAAAAATATAGCTGTGGCCATGTGCCATCCAAACCAGGGTACGCTAGAAAACATGGTGCTATTTAATGAAGTTCTTAAGCACACAAAAAATTAAATTACTCAAGAGCTGTTATTTCTTTTGTACCCTTTTTCTCTCGATGTCCTCAGGCCCCACAGTTGGATGCCAAAATCTGTCTTGGTTTGGAAAGACAGGGGTGTCTGCTAGGGAACCAAAAATGGAAGCTTCCCTTGGACTTGTTATAATTCTGAAATTGAAGGGGGCTCAGGCAACGATGTGAGGGTAGGAATAACAGTTCTTTACTAGTTAGCCTAACAAGGTAAGTTAACAACAATAACTATAATGTGGATAACAAACAGAACTAGAGTAAGAAAGAAAAAAACCAAAAAAAACCCGAGTTACAGTTTTCCTCTGGCACCCTCCCCCCCTCAGTACCGTCACAAGCTACCAGAGCAAGCAACAGTCCTGGGAGACGAGATGTATCCGAGGCTCAGCGGGGGTAGCTGGAGCTGTAGAAAAATGTCCTGGCTAGGCAGGGGGTGCAGAACACAGCGTGGGGAAACCCCGAGCAAAACTGAAGTAGTCGTCAGTGCAGGGCAGTGGGAAGGAGCTCCCGGCAGGGTAAGGAGAGAACCGGTTCCCAAATCCCAGGGGGCACTGGAAGAGACAGTGGTGGGTCACTCTGAGCTGAGCTCCAGGTGAGGGATGGTGAGACCTCTCTGCCGTGCCGAGACGAGAAGCCTGGGCAGTTTTTCTCCGAGAGCAGAAAACCACCCCAAGCGAAGTGAAGTCGGTGCAACCCCGTCTCTCCCTTAGCTGCTTTACTTTGTTTGTTCCCATGCACACATGAGTACCCAAAAGCACCCAGCAATCAGCTTCTTAGCAACTTCTGGGAAAAAGTTCTATAAGAAAGCAACCGAACTCCCAACAGGAAGGTAAAAATTTTGCCCTTCTTCTCTTGTCTCTCTCTTCCCCAATGTGTGGGTCCAATCAGATATGGAAGGTAAGAATGTTGCCCCTCTCCTCTTGTCTCTCTCTTCACGAACCTTTTGGACCATTTGGATATTGAAGGTAAGAATCTTGCCTCTCTTCTCATGTCTCTCTCTTGGAGAACCTGTAAGAGGTTTTGGATATGTAAGGTGAGAATCTTGCCTCTCTTCTCTTGTCTCTCTCTTCTCCAATATGTGGGTACGTTTGTAAAAGGAAGGTAAGACTCTTGCCTCTCTTCTCTTTTCTCTCTCATTTCAAACCTTTAGGACCATTTGGATACGGAAGGTAAGAATCTTTCCCATCTTCTCTTGTCTCTCTCATCTCCAATGTGTGGGTCCGTTTGGATATGGAAGGTACGAATCTTGCCCCTCTTCTTTGTCTCTCTCTTCTTCAATGTGTGCTTCCATTTGGATATGGAAGGTAAGAATCTTGCTGCTCTTGTTTCTCTCTACGCGAAGCTGTAGGACCATTTGGATACGGAGGGTAAAAATATTGCCCCTCTTCGCTTTACTAATACTTCTTGAATGTATGGGTCCATTTGGATATGGAAGGTAAGAATCTTGCTCCTCTTCTCATGACACTGTCTTCTCCAATGTGTGAGCTCCTTTGGATATGGAATGTAAGAATCTTGCCCCTCTTCTCTTCTCTCTGTCTTCTCCAATGTGTGGGTCCATTTGGATTTGGAAGGTAAGAATCTTGCCCCTCTACTCTTGTCTCTCTCCTTCCGAACCTGGTGGACTGTTTCTGTATGGAAGATAAGAATCTTGCCCCTCTTCACTTTTCTCTCTCTTCTATAATGTTTTAGGTCCTTTTGGATATGGAAGGTAAGAATCTTGCCTCTATTCTCTCGTCCCACTCTTCTCCAATGTGGAGGTCCATTTGGATATGGAAGGTTAGAATCTTGCCCCTCTTCATTTGTATCTCTCTTCTCCAACGCATGGTTCTCTTTGGATATGGAAGGTAAGAATCTTTCTCCACTTCTCTTGTTTCTCTTCTCTAATGGGTGGGTCCGTTCAGATATTGAAGGTAAGAATATTGCCCCATTTCTCTTGTATCTCTCTTCTCCAATGTGTGGGTCCGTTCGGATATGGAAGGTATGAATCTTGCTCCTCTTCTCTTGTCTCTCTTTTTCTGACCCTATAAGTCCATTTGGTTACGGAAGGTAATAATCCTGCCCCTCTTCTCTTGTCTCTCTCGTCTCCAGTGTGTGGGTCTGTTTGGATATGGAAGGTAAGAAACTAGCCCCTCTTCTCTTGTCTCTTCTTCAATTCTGGCTCTCTTTGGATATGGAAGGCAAGGAACTTGCCCCTCTTCTCTAGTCACCCCAGTTTGTGGGTATGTTTGGATATAGAATGTAAGAATCTTGCCCCTGTTCTCTTGTCTCTCTCGTCTCCAAAGTGTGGCTCCGTTTGCATATGGAAGGTACGAATCTTGCCCCTCTTCTCTTGTCTCTGTCTTCTCCAATTTGTGCTTCCAATTGAATATGGAAATTAAGAATCTTGCTCCTCTTCTCCTGTCCCACTATTCTCCATTTTGTGGGTATGTTTGGATCTAGAAAGTAAGAATCTTGCCCCTCTTCTCTTGTGTCTCTCTTCGCGAACCTGCCAAACAACTTGGATATGAAATGTCAGAATCTTGCCCCTCTTCTCATGTCTAACTCTTCTCCAACGTGTGGGTTCATTTGGATATGGAAGGTAAGTATATCTTGCCCCTCTTCTCTTGTCTAACTCTTTTCGAATGTGTGTGCCCATTTGGATATGGAAGGTAAGAATCTTGCTCCTCTTCTCTTGTCTAACTCTTCTCCAATGTGTGCGTCTGTTTCGATAAGGAAGGCAAGAATCTTGCCCCTCTTCTCTTGTCTCTCACTTTGCGAACCATTCAGAACATTTGGATATGGAAGGTAAGAATCTTGCCCTTCTTCTCATGTTTCTCTCTTCTCCAATGTAATGGCTCCTTTGGATATGAAAGTTAAGAATCTTGCCCCTCTTCCTCATCTCAGTCTTCTCCAATGTATGGTTCTGTTTGGATATGGAAAGTAATAATATTGCTCCTCTTGTATTTCGCGCTCTTCATGAACCTCTAGTTCCATTTGGATATGGATGGTAAGAATCTTGTCCGTCTTCTCTTATCTCTCTCGTCTCCAATGTGTGGGTCCGTTTGGATATGGAAGGTACGAATCTTGCCCCTCATGTCTTAGTCTTCTCCAATGTGTGCATCCATTTGGACATGGAAGGTAAGAATCTTGATCCTTGTTTTTCTCTTCGCGAACCTGTAGGACCATTTGGATACATATGGTAAGAATATTGCACCTCTTCTTTAGACTCTCTCTTCTCCGACCTGTAGGACTGTTTGGATATGGAAGGTAAGAATC